>APFE030121912.1:0-25417 GCA_000404065.3 Pinus taeda | reverse complement strand
CCTGCATTAAACCAACTAGTTTTGCTAGAGCTATTGTGAGTGCTAAGATAATGCTGGAGTGATAGTGAGAATTGAGAACTATAGAGGGGTTATGCTACCAAAATATTGAGAGAGAAGTGGTCACTTTGCAAGGCGTATTTAGCTGCTTGCCTAGTCAGAGGAGGTTCAACGTCAAAACCCTTTGGTTGTAATCTTTCTCTGTTTTTACTGATTAATAGACGACTATCATTATGGTTCCACTCATGTGTCTTTTAATGGTATTTGAGTTATATCTTTTCTAACCGATATATAATTGCATATACTGGATTTTACACTTGTGTTTGTATCGTTCTTTGCATGTGCAAGTGTCTTTTCACGAGGAGCATGGGGATTGTGACCAGCCAGAGCAAAGTAACGGGAGCGGCGTTTCTTCTACAACAACTAGCATTGGATTCCAAGTAGATCATCATGATCGATCTCTATTTATGCAATTAGGAACCTGCTTGTAGCGTTGTGTGATTGTTGCTAGACCCGTGTTGGGCTAGTGGGATCACCTCTGTCCGCAGAGGGGATTTACCAGTTCAACAAGGGTGATTCTTTGAATCAGCTCGCCTTCCACCCCACCCCAGCGGCTTAACGATCCGCGGAGGTTGCGGGGTGATTCTAGGAATCACCCCACCCCATCGGACCAACAACCTGCGAGGTTGGTGGGGTGATTCCTTGAATCAACCCACCATCCGCCCCACCCCAACGGCCCAACAATGCACGGGGTGGTGGGGTGATTCCGGGAATCACCCCGCCCTCTACCCCGCCTCGGCGGCCGATGATTCCAAGAATCACCCCACCCCGGCGGCCCAACGGCCCACGGGGGTGGCGGGGTGATTTCGGGAATCACCCCGCCCACTACCCCACCCCGGCAGCCCAACAGCCCACAAGGGTAACAAGGTGATTCCTTGAATCACCCCACCTTATGCCCCACCCGAGTGGCCCAACAGTGAGCGGGGCTGGCGTGGTGATTCCCAGAATCACCCCACCCTCCGCCCCACTCCGATGGCCCAATGGCACACGGGGGTGGCAGGGTGATTCTGGGAATCACCTCACCCTCTACCCAACCCAAGCGGCCCAATGACCCGCAAGGTGGCAGGGTGATTCCAGGAATCAACCCACGCTCTACCCCACCCTGGCAGCCCAATGGCCCACCAGGGTGGCAGGGTGATTCCTTGAATCACCCCACCTTCCGCCCCACCCTGGCTGTAACGCCCTATGGTTGTCACAACAGACAAGCGGCATGGGCGACCTACCGAGCAAGCTGAACAATGGACGGACGAGCTGCGGTTGGCAAAGGCACGATGAGCGAGTGAGCTACAGATGAGATGGGCGAGCGGGCGAGCGTGTAAGAATGCCAAAGCCGCGGACTTATAGTGGGCGAGCGGATATGTTACGCCTCTACACTGGTGGTACTCTTCCAACTACACTATAGGGAGGTGTGGCACCACAAACCCTTTTCTTTTCACCAATACTCATGGTCATGGACTACGCCTAACATTCGTAACTAGTTTATTTCTTCATCACCAAGTATTAAGTTATCCTTTATACACAATGAAAACCATGAACATTCATCATAACAGCATTAACATGTATAAATGCGCAACAGTATAAAGGGAGGGGAAACTCCCCGATGTGAGTCTGCCTGAATATCAACATATATCTTCAACTTTCAAAGTACAAGTTAAATCTTGGAGGAAACCCCAAATTTACACTTAGCCAAATTTTACTTTCATCGGCAAACTCGTTTGCCCAGCTCATCGGCACCTCCGAATAGTCACCGCAAGTTCTGCCCAACTCTCCATTTACTCCCGAACACATTTGTTCAGCTCGTCGAACGAACCGTGTCGTTTGCCCAACTTAGGCGCGCTCCCCGCGTCCATGTCACTCGACTCGGGTGCCCTCTGCACGCCTCGTCACACCTTCGTTCACCAAACTTCACCTTCTGTTTCGTTCAACCAGTGAGCGGGCACACCTCTGTGTCACCTCGTACGAACCGTCCACCCGAATTGGGTGCGCCCACCCACTGCTCGCCCATTCAGCGGGTTGCACTTCCTTTCAGTGGGCGCACGTCGTGCAGCCCTGCCTAAACCCATTCTGTAACGCCTTGGAGATTTGCGATGGGCGGGCGCCGAGCGCCCGCGCGTGCGCGCGCACTAGGCAGGCGTGCACGACTGCACGACGACGGAGCGCGGGTGCCTTCGCACAAAATGCGACGATACAAAACAGCAAATGCGATGAAAGATTACATCCAACCGAATGACAATGACACTTGTGCGTTGAGCGTTGAGCGAACTTATATGGTGTTGGGGAGAGGCTTGCATATGGCAAGGCCGACAGCTATGATAAGGTTTTGGGGCACGTTTGTGGCAGATTTGGGGGTCAGCCAAAGGGCGACCACCCCCACACATAACCACGATGGAAGCCTATATACGTATGAGCCTGGTAGCTCATTTGCCAATCAACGAACTCGCATTCTCTTGTGATCTTCGCACATAGGCAAGAGGAAGTGCGCAAATAAGGAGGAGTGCGCATTTCTCATGCGCACTACCTAGGAGTGCTGCAGACTTGTTACTTCTTGTAAACAGTCGAAGGTTGACAAGGCGTGCCAAAGTTGGTTGCAGGTTTTGTGTAGGACTTGGGTAAGGGTGTTAGGTGGCTCGGGTGAGCACCGCCCTTCGTGCAAGAGGTGCACAAAATGTTGTAAAGGCAGATTGCCTCTCATTGTAAATTTGGCTAAGTGTTGGCTTGGAGTTTGCCAAGCACACTTGTATTGTAAAAACTGATATTCTTAATAAACTGTTGGGCAGACTCACATTACGGTGATTTGCCCCTCCCCTTTATACTTGTTGCAATTGTTGATGTTCTTGTTATATAATTTCTATGGATAATGAATGAGTATGGGCTTCATTAAGTATAAAGGATAAATGTATGTTTACTTGGTTGCGAAACACAAGATAAGTAATGCGAAGGTGAATTTAGGCGTAGTCCATGTGCACGAGTATTGTTAAAAAGAAAGTGTTCGGTGGTGCCGCACCTCACCGGCACGGTTGAAGGACCACCGTAGGCTCAGGGGCGTGACAGTTGGTATCAGAGCAGGCTGATGACCGGGTTGTTGAAGCATTGAAGTAGCTCGATTGGGCTTGGTTTGAACAGGGTTGCTCGTGACAGTGGAGGCAGGTACTTGCAGGTGAAGGAAGCTAGTTTCACACAAGTGAAACAAGGGCCGGTTCATGGTTGTAGGGTGCTTGGTGAAGCTCGTAAAGGTTGGAACCGGGTGTCGTAGAGTAGAGCAGGCGGTACTACGTGTTGGTCATATGATTTGGGCACTTGTCAGGTGGGCAAGTGGGACTGCGTGTGGGCAGGTATACACGGTTTGGGCGTCTGAACGAAGTGTGAACCAGGGGAAGACGAAGTACAAGGCATGGTAGGTTTGGAAGAATGTGAAGGGAAGCTCTTGCTTACCTTATACAGGTTGAAGCGGTTGAAAAAGGAGAATCCCCGGATTCGAGAAGATCTTGCAGTCTTGGAGAAGAATGTTGAAGATGAACTTCTTCAACTTGGTTGGACAATGGAGCAAGTTGAAGTTGCAGATTGTGCTACCAAGGAAGAGGAAGTCTTGATGATCGAAGATGTTGCAGACATGATCATGATGGAGGATGAACTTGAGTTTGATCAAGTTGGACCAGGATCGTGCAGTTTGCAGACATGTATAGATGAGGGTACTCTCATGGAGGAACCTCATGATGATGTAAGTACTATTGATACATGTGTTTCATTTGAGCATTTGGTAGATGGACTGTGTGCAAGGAAGGGTAAAGCCAATTTGCCGATGCAGGGGAGCATCTTACCATGGATGTTTATGATGAGACCTTGTATGGTGAAGCAAGGATTGTTGATTGTTGCAGGACTTGTTGGGGTTGTTTGTGACCTTGTGGGAGAAGGTACAAAGGCCCGTGACAAGGGTGGAACTTGATGATTGTTTATGAGTGGGTCATGCTTTAGCCACATGGCTAAGTGCCCGACATGACTCATGGACAGTTTGGAGGGCACACACACTTGAGTTGCTTGGGTGGACTTCTCATGGCCGAGACCAAGAGCAAGTCTTGGTGGACACTTAGGTGGAGGGCTATGATGGAGAGACCCATGACATGATGATGATATGGTTAGGTGAACGAGTTCACTAGACCGAAGATTGCAGCTTGGATAGGGATGACTGATGGTTGTGATGGTTCTACTTGGTTGGACTACATGGAAAACTTAGTCGTGGACATTAGGTTGGAGGCATGGAGCATGGAAGTCTTATGCAGGGACATTATGTGGGTGCACTTGTAGAGATGTCACTTATGGGCATCCAATGAGGTGTACCAAGGCATGGATGTTGTGCAGGTAGATGTGCTAGCGTGACATGGAGACTTATACTTATGAGCCTATGGAGAGGTTGTACACTCTTGTGCAACAAAGCCATGGACTTGGATGGAATTGTGAGCAGACTATGAGGCATTCTTACTACATGGAGAGCTGAGGCATCTTGCAGAGACCTTTGGGCCGAGACTTGTATGCTTGCTGAGTGTTGGTTGGGGATGACTCATGGAGCTCATGATGACATGATATTTTTGTGACTTTTGGGGACTTCATATATGGTGGACTTAGAGGATCTGATGCATTGAGGAGCTGAGGTCAGAGACTTTGATGCAGGATGGGGTGCATACTTTCAAAGTACATGTATGGGCATGGCTTGAAAGAGTGACTTGATGTGGATGATCGATATGAGGTACTTTGGAGTGATGGAGTTACGACGATGATGATGCCTTGGTGGCAACACTTGGGCATGGGTTGAGCCGACACTCAACTACTTTGGACATCATGTTGCAGATGAGATGAGGACTACTTCATGGACCTGAGCATGGCTTACTTGTGTTGGAGTATCATGGCAGCAGTTCACATGAGGACGACACATGATGAGGTCGACACGAGATGTTGCAGGGGGCATGTAGCTTGAGATGGAGGGGCCGGCCTTCCACGATGGAGAGCAGCATGTGGAGATTGTGGCATGGTGGTTGATGATCATGGATTGAGATGATTTCCGATATATGACATACCGATGGGGTGTATCCCTTGGTATGGTGATCTTGGTGACAGATGGTTGCCGGGGTGAGATATTGTTGAGGACGACAATGACTTCCAGTGGGGGAGGATGTTAGGACCTGCGGTTCGTGCGACGGGCAGGGCGACTCCACCATGCGAAGTGCGTGCGAAACATGAAACGAAATGAACGTTGGGCAAGCTTATAAGGTGTTGAACGAGTTGAGGGGGCAGTCCCATGAGTTGGGCAGGCCGACCATCATCCGGGGCGAGAGAACACATTATGAACAAGTCGGCCAGGCGTTTGGTTTGGGTCGGCTGGGTGACACAACCCGCTACCCGCCTGTATATATTAAAGAGAATTTGAAGGAAAACGACCATCAAGCAATTGATCAACAATGTGAACTCATTCAGAAAAGTCGTTCGGAAAGTCGTTCGAGAAAATCATTTGGACGGTCGTTCAGGAAACTCGTTCGGACAGTCGTTCAGGAAAGTCGTTCGGGAAAGTCGTTCAGACAGTCGTTCAGAAAACTCGTTCGGGCAGTCGTTCGAAAAAGTCATTCAGGAAAGTCGTTCAGGCGGTCCTTCAGGCAGGTCATTCCGACAGTCGTTCAAGCAGGTCATTCAGGCAGGTCGTTCGGACAGTCGTTCGGGCTGGTCGTTCAGGTAGGTTGTTCGGACAGTCGTTCAGGCAGGTCGTTCGGGAGGTCGTTCAGACAATCGTTCGGGAGGTCGTTCGGGCGACTTGGGCGAGGTCGTGTGGCAACCCGGGTGAGGTCGTTTGGGTGACCCGGGCGAGGTCGTGTGGCGACCCGGGTGAGGTCGTTCGGGCGAACCGGGTGAAGTCGTGTGGCGACCCGGGTGAAGTCGTGCGGCGACTTGGGTGAAGTTGAACAGGTGAACAGTGGGCATGCGGATGGGCGGCCGAGTGAGGGCGTGCTGTGCACAATGAAACGGTGAAGTGTTGAGATTGTGAACGAAGGTGTGTCTTGGTTGGAGGCGCCCGTGTGTGGCGACTTAGAGGCACGCCCGAGTTGGGCAAACGACACAATGGTGCGACGAGGTGAACGAAGGGTTGGTGAGTCATGCGGCGACCATGCGGAGGTGCCGACGAGCTGGGCAACCTAGTTTTCCGAAGTTGTATATTTGGCTAAGTGTAAATTTGGGTTTCCCAAGATTTAACTTGTGCATTGTAAAAACGAAAGATTGTATAATATATTGTTGGGTAGACTCATATTGCAGGGAGTTGCCCCTCCCTTTATACTGTTTCATTTCTCTTATATAATGCTGTTGATAATGAATGTGTATGGGTGTTCATTGGTATAAAGGATAACATAATAATACTTGGTTGAGAATCACAAACTAAGTAGGAGAAAGTGAATTTAGGCGTAGTCCATGTGCACGAGTATTGTTAAAAAGAAAGTGTTTGGTGGTGCCGCACCTCGCCGAAACGGTTGAAAGACCACCGTAGGCTTGGGGGTGTGACAGTTGGTATCAGAGAAGACAAGTCTACCCAACAATATATTAATCAGTCTTTCAATAATACAAGCTTCAAGTATACTTGGAAAAACTCCAAGTCTATACATAGCCAATTTTACAACAAAGGCAAAACAGCCTTTACAACATCTTCGTGCACGCCTTGCACGATGGGTGGGTGCTCACCCGAGCCACCAAGACACCCTCGTCAATCCCGGCACAAATCTGCAACCAACACCCAAATTATAGCACACCTTGCCAACCATCAACCAAGAACTAGTTCTGTGCCTCTACCAAGTTGTGCGCATGAGATATGCTCATCCTCCAACCTGAACTGCGCACTTCCCTCTTGCTATGCGAAGAGCACAAGTGTGAATGTCGAATGATGATAAAACCAAGCCAAACGCCATCATATATATACGCTCGTTTGGAGGGTGGTCGCTCGCCCAGCCGACCCCCTAAACAGTGGCTTGCATTCCTGAACGACGCCCCGGAACCATGTTGGCCAACCCTCATGAATGCCACTCTCCACTGGGTATAAAACCTCCATCGCTCCACGCTCATTCTACAAGTCACAAGTCGCTCCAAGGTATTGTCGCACAAAACTCGCAGAAACGTCGCATTTCTGTTCGACGCTTCGCCCTCGTGTGGTCGTGCACCCCCGGGCGCCTGGCGCCCGCCCGTTGCACAAACCATGAGGCGTTACATCAACCACTGTCCCGCCCGTCACTCCAAGGTATTGTTGCACAAAACTTGCAGAAACGTCGCATTGCTGCCCAGCGCTCCGCCCTCGTGCGGTTGTGCACGCCCGCCCGGTGTGCATGCGCTCGGGCGCCCGGCGCCCGCTCGTCGCACAAACCATAAGGCGTTACATCCTCCTCCACCTGAAGTCGTTGTCATCCTCGACAACATCCCCAAGCATCAATATCCATGATGTCAACTCCTCCACATATGGCAAACATTCCTGCAACATGTGTAGGACTCCATCTCCATCATGTCTCATCTCATCAACCAACTGCTACCAAGATAATCCATACCAAAGTATGTCACGATGGGCGGGCCCCTCAGCACCATTCGTAATTCTCTTAGATCGGTAAAAGATCTCGTTAACCCTAAAGACATGAAGGGTGTTTATTTGATCCCTTGTTCTTGTGGGACTCCCTATATCGGGGAAACAGGGCGCTCCATCCATCAAAGAATTTGCAAACATGCAGCTGACCTGAGACATGGGAGAACCAAGTCTTCGGCATTAGCAAAGCACGTGGATAAGACCAAGCATCAGGTCTGCATTGAGGAGGCCAAGGTTATTGCCAAAATTGCTCATTTCCATCATCGTAAATTCAGGGAAGCTATTGAAATTGAAAGAAGGCCTAACAATCTCAATAGAGATGATGGCTGGAAGATTAATAGATGTTGGATCCCTGCCCTTTCATCTTAGTGTTTCTTCCCCTCCCCCCGCCTCCTTTCTTCCTTTTCCTCCTTGTTCTTTGGGTCCTTTTCCTCTTTTTGATTCTAGGTCACTCTTCCCGTTTGGTTTTTATTTTTCTTAATTGATATTATTAAGTATAATATTAGCTATTATATTTATTAAAAAAAAATAAAAATAAAAAAATAAAAAATTTAAAACAGCTTACAAGTAGATTACCTTTTAAACCACCATTAAACAAGTATTTATTTTAAACACCTAATAAGTAATTATCTTAACGTAGAATATATATATCTAATTATAATATAATATGTTGTATTAATATAATAATTATTAAACAAGTTAATTAACTTTTATAACTAACATATTAAAATATGGTTTATATACCTAGCCTTTCTGAAAATTACTATTATGTAAAACTATTTAATATAACATATAAAATTAAATAAATAAATGAATATTTTTAAATAACGATCCATTAAATATAAGTAAATAATATTATATTAACAATATAATATAAAATAAATTTATAACAATAAATTATTTCTTAAAACTATGTTGTTGGTATTATATATTTTTTCCTAATATTTTAATTTAATTAAATATTATATATAATATAATATATATATATTATTATATATATATATATAATATATATATATATATATATATATATATTATATACATATTATATATAATCTATAATTATGTCATATTATATATATATATAATAATATATTATAAATATATATATATGACTAATAATAATACACTCATCTATATTAATCTATATATATTATATATATATATATTATAATATATTATTAAGTATTATTAATTAAATAAGATAAAATGAATTATTAACAAACTAACTTACAACTTATTTTACCTAATTTAACTTGGCTTCTATAAATAAATAATATATAGTAAATAAGAACAGTAAGAATAATAATATATTAATTAATTCATGAAAATTTGACCTGGGCCTTGGGTCAAAAATTAGTCGTTTATCTTTTTTTTGCCGTTGGAGTCTCTGCTCAGACTATTTAAATTTGCTAGACTGGATCTGTTTCTTCAACTTGTCCTGGCAATGAACCACACTGGTTGGTTCGAAACGCGTCGAAAAAGGTCTTTCTATATGTGATTTACACCGAAATTCTTCTTATAACTATGATGGATCACAGAAGCCTCAATTCTACAAGAAGAAAGAAATGAATCAAAACTCCCCTCAACATCAAATACAAGTCCCCCAGGAGATTTATTGCATGATATCGAATTGGCCCAGATCATGGCCAATATGGATAATTTCATACAACCCGAAAGCCTGCTCAGTTTTGACATTGGAGAAACCTAATCTGCAGAGAACTCTGGCCACGATAGAATTTTATCAGAAAATGTAAGCTATGAAGCAGACACAAGCGCAAACGCCACTCAAGAAGAGGTGAACCAACCTGGTGATATGCCTCCAGGAGAACCCAACTAGGTAGGCCTAAATACGGAGAATATAGGCCAAACAGAAGAAATAGAAATAAACCAGGAAGAGGACTACCAATCTGGGGACACAGTTCTTTTAGAACAAAGACAAGATGAGCAACTGGGCTCATTAGAAGCAGAGACGATTAACAGAACAATGGCTCCTCCTACAAAGCAAAAATACAAAATTAAAAGGCTTAGGAAGGAACAACAGAGGCTGTGGAAAATGGTAAAAAGGCTCAGACGAAAGATAAGAGAATGACCAGTGGGGAAGACCCCAGACAAAACCCCGAAAACAATAAGCACAACAGCCCAAACTGAAGTATGTGAAATAAAAACTACAAGAACTCAAACTGAGCCCATATTCATTCAACCTGTTATGGAACAACATGCAATTTTTGCAGAAATAGCTACCCAGACAGAGGCTATACCCTCCTGTGACTTAGCTATTCAGGAGGTGGTAACCTCCTACAACGTGGCCATCCAGATGGAGGCCTGGACCTCCCATAATAAAGGAACACAGACAATAGGCATTCATTCTCATAGCAGGAGCACGCAGACAACCACTCAAGCCAAAGATATAATGACAAGCAATGACCCCATTATATTAAATCTTCAAGAAGATTTATCACAGGCTCGACTTACCATAGAAAGACTTGAGCTGGAAACTGTCTCCCAGCAAAAATACCAAGAATTACGGAGGCAGCTTTGGGACATGAATACATCAGAAAGCGAGACCTTCTATAAATACTGAAAGGTAGAAGAAAGAATTGAGAAAATGAAGCTCATATTAGAGAAGGTCATGGGTCAAACAGACACTATCTGCTCATCATATACTGATGTCTTGGCATGCAAATCTCCTGCCAACAATTATGCCTTAATTTTGCTAGAAAGGTACCTACAGTTGAAAATCAAAGCCGTCAGGGCTAGAAAACCAATAGAATTGAAAACAACTGAGGATTTCATAAACTGTTGCAAACAACATGGGGTAAAATTTCAAAGATTACTTTGTGAATTTTACCTACATAATTTTGTATTAGAGGAAGAGGTGGAAAATAAATCCAACCCTTTTATGGGGGATGTGAAATTACAAGCTTTTATCTCATTTGTTGTCAATCAACTGAAATGGTTCAAGGCTCATAATGCATTCCAAAGGAAAGAGCATGGACTAGACCTTTGGGTCCGACGTGAACCCAAACACCCTTTGCAAATGTTGGCGAATCACAAGAGTCTAATGACAAGGGAAGGAGTAATCAAAATTTTGGGGCCTATTCAAAAAGAGATTGTACAGAAGGGAGTAGAATACTTCCTCTCCATTTAGGAAAGCTCCTTGGCTGTAGCCAAGCTCAGGTGGACAGTCTCCACTAGTAATGTACATAATAGAGAGCCTTTTAATTATAAAAATTTTAAGCTATCTGCAGAATGTTTTGTCACTTATAGCAATCTCATTTTAAGAGAAGGTCCCTATTGGCTAGGATGTTGGTTCCTGTTGAAGGTTATCGAGCTATATATGAATTTCCCAGAGGACGGACAGGGCCCATCCGTGAGCTCCTGGACAAGAAGCATGGTTTTAGACCACTCTATGATGTTCCTTCTCTAGCTTATTCTTTAACTGCTCTGCATATGAACTACTTTCTTTCCATGAGGCCATGAAATAGGGTAAGCAGAGGAGTATGTTGAGTCATGGAAAAGGTATGTGTTTACTATTAATTTCATCTTCCTTCTCCTTTATTCTTATCTTTTCTATATCCTAATGTGTTAATTTATTAAAGAATTATGGTAAGAAATGAAGGAATTATCTGCAGTTATGAATTAGCTAATTATTACCCTTCTTTATGCAGGAAAACAACAAAAGGGACAATTTTTTTTTCCTATGAAGGAACAACAAAAATCAGCAAGCTAAGGAAGGAATGCGGTGGTTGCAGATAAGGCCAAAACAAATAAGAAAAACTAGCGTGAGAAAGGAAAGGATGTCCGAAGTTGGAAATCTGTTGTGAATCCCTTAGGATCGAGAGATCCTGAGGGATCACATTTATCATTTATCTTTTTACCCTTTCCTGTTATAAAAGGAGATGTTTGTAAGAAGGAAAGGGGAGGAGAAAACTCTGTTATTACTGAAATTGTAATTTTAAGACTCTCCCTATCGAGAACACAAATATATTGTAATTCTTATTCAATCTAATGATTAATATATAAGTGATGTTGTTGTTCCCTCGCATTATCTGAAGTAACTTAGCAGTCTTCGCTGGCGGCTAAGGACCTAGCCTCTAGTGGATTCAACTGCTTTCCTTGTGTCATACATTTCTAATTCTAGCAAGTGTGATGGTTTGATAGTATTCTTGTTTTCCGTGATTTTTTCGCTTTCGCTGTTTATTTTTTTCCGGTATTGACAGAGTATCTTTGCTTTATATCATTTACAGTTTTTTCATTGATTCGATTCGTTTTCATTTTAGATTGAATTATTTCGATAAGTATTCCACTGGATTTAATCAATTGTAAAGAGTATTAACTATCGCTGTTGAAACTCTCATATTGATATCATTGTTGTTTATATTAGTTATTTAAGACTGGGTTTGAGTTAGATTAAATCAGTTAAAGAAAGATGAGATATCACTACTGTACTTTCAACTCATGCTGCTATTACTTTAAATGAATGTAAGATTTGAGTTTGTTAGGAGATTGAGTTATGTAATTGCAATTGGAATTTACTAGATGGATCCATTTACTCTTGTATTTAAAAGATCTATACTACAATCTAGGAAACATTACTTTGAATTAAATAGTAGCCCCATACTATGTACACTCTTGAAAAACAGGACGTGCCCAGATTGATAATTAATGTGAGGATAATTAGGAGTTTTAAAAGGCATCATTTATCACCCAACAGGTTGTACGTTGTATTCATGGTGCCGCCCGCTGGGGACTGGCCATGTGGGCCAGGTGGGTTCGACCCCTGCCGACACCCTTACCAAATTCTAGCATCGCTAAGATTTTTGGAGTGTGGGAGAGGTCCACCAGAGGTGACCCACCCACCCCATAATAATGTGGTTAGGTATATGATGGAGGGCTCGACGGGGTGATGGCCTCCGTGCCATGTTTAATATTTTTGTTCTGGTTTTGAGGCTGACGGGGTCATGCCCACCCACCCCTTTTTTAATATATTTGTTGGTTATATGGATATGAGGGGTGGCTGGGTTGGTGGCCCGCCACCCCAAATATTATAATATAGTATATATTATATATATATATTTTGTTTTATTTAAAACAAATTTAGTCATGTTCGAAAATTTGAAAAAGGACCGAAGGAGGAAAATTCATTGGGCCACAAATATGCCCGGAATCTGGTCCAATTTGGCCAGAATTCGGTGGTTGGGTTCTATCCAAATTGTGGCCTCCTTAAGCCTGCCCAGTCAACAAAAGTCAACCAAATTTTGACTGCTTCTAACTTTCACATATGGACTCAGTTTGACAAACCGTTCACATAACCATGATCAGGACAAAGAGATCTACGGTTTGGTCCTAGTCTGAAATCATTCTGATCAATTTGATTTTCGAGCTTCCATCAACCATCTTTGTCCTATGTGTGTTTTTGGAGCCACCTGGATCAATCCTGGCCACTGAGGAGATTTTGGTCCTCCAAAAGCGTGAAAAATAATCTGCAATTTCTTTGTACCTTGTCTGCACTACAAGCGTCTTGAAAGGTCTCACTTCCATCTCTTTCACCTTTGTTCTTCGGAGCCTTAAGCGATGATCTGACACCTGCAATTTGTAGTACATTGTTCTGCAAATTACATGCTTGTATTAACTAACCAAATAATGACCCAAGCATCCCACACTTGCCATGATTTTATAACACATACTCAGTGGTCAAGTTTACAACAAGATGGACACAATACTTCAGCTACGAAAACAAGGCCAGCATATCATTGTTGCTTCAACAAGTGATGGAAAACACATCATCACTGCAACACGTGATTTAAAAAGATAAGGCCAAACATTATCGTTTCTTTGACAAGTGATGGAAACACGACATCACTTTTAGAGTTTAACATGCAACTGAAAATAATATCAAACATGATTGTTGTTGAACAAGTGATGGAAATATGTTGTCACTTTTACATTTTAAAATGCAACAAATGATTTACAAAAGCATGACCATGACAAGATAACATATCCAAAAACCATTTTTCACTTATAATGTGAGTGGGTCATCTCCTTGTAGTGGTTTTCTATGTTGAGCAACTGCTTCATCAGGTTCATGCACTGACACTTTGTCCTTAAGGCATTGCTCTAGATGCAGCCTCCAACATGTGGCTCTTTGATGGCCAATTCTGTCACAATGACTGTAATAGGTCTTCTTCCTCTAGTTCTGTTTAACATGTTTCTTTACCTATTGTTGAGATGGACTTTCACGCCTCCTCCTTTTGTGTGCTACCATTATTTCCCAACACTTAGAAAATGGATGGTTATGTAATCCACAAAAGGTACATTTTTTTCGATTCCATGTTTTACATTCATCATTAAAAACATGATTATAATCGAAATGAACATTCGAAGTTCGAGACTAATTATACCTTTGCTTGCTGTCTTTGGTGTAAGTGTGGCAATGAGAGCTTGTCTAAGCTGTTTCCCTACCATGGGAACTGCCATGGGATCATGGGCATGTGTTCCCATCATTCTCTTTCCTCGATAATTTCGGCGATGCCTCAGAATATTCTAACACCTTCAAGCATTATCCCTTGGTGTATCTCAATATTGCAAATTGAGGTCTCTACTTAACCTTGAATGGTTGAGTTATGCCTTAGTTATTAACACCAAGTTCTTTTTCCTCCTCGTGCCTCATCCTGGTAAGGAGCCTCATGTCTGTCCCTATAATTGAGATCTCCACATCTCCAACAGAAATCATACTATGTGACGATGAAACTAAAAGGAATTCAACATCTTTGACCTCCTTTGTCATTTTGTAAAGAACTGATGAGGGCATCTCATCATCTATTGTTGGTGGTTCGTTAGTTGTCTCAGTGAATTCCCCAACTTATTTTCTGACATACCCAAGTCCTTTCTGATGGGGTAATTCCTCCACCTTGATGGGGTTGATAATGCCTTGGCCATGAACGCCAAAGTATTTTCCTTCATACCCCCTTTTCTTCAATAGTTTGGAGCCAATTCCTGTGGTATGATTTTCAAAAATAGTGAAATCATCATCAGGAATTATACATGAAGATGGAGAACTACTTTTTACCTCACATGGGTCATGCTGCATCTTTTCCAAGGCCTCGTCCTTTGCTTGCAGCTTTTGTACCAAACTATGTTTCTCCTCTTTCTCTCCATGTAGATGCATCTTCAATTCAGCGTTATCTGTTTGAAGACTTTGGTTTTTATGCTTCAGTTCTTCCAAGGCTTCTTCCGTGGCTCGCAACTGAAGCTGCAATCACTCCTTTTTCTCTATCTCTTTCTGTAGAGTTTCATACATTATCTCCAATCTTTTTGAAATTTTGAGCATGGTCTCGTACATCGCTTTTTCATCCTCTGTCACTGCACATTCCATTGTTCACACTGCAATTCACATCAACGCAAAGACCGCTCTGATACCACTTGATCCAATTTCGAGTGTGAGAAAGGACCCTTCCAAGACCTTTTACTTTCATGATGTGTTAAATTGCATTTTTAAAATAACATAAATGAATACATCTGCAAGTTGTAAAGAAGAGGAATATGACAATCATCAAAACATAAGCCATTGATAACGGAGTTTATCCAGGAGGGACTACGTCTCCAGGCCTCGGTGTCAAGATGGTGTAGGCCACTGCATTAAGTGCTGTCAATAGTGATTAAGTACATAAGAGGTGATGTCGCTATCATACAAGGAGTACTCCCTCACGAAGGAGTGGCTCCAAGAGACATTTCGCTACGAGAACTCTTAGTCAAAGAAGACTCCTATCAGTATGACACAAACTCATGCATGATGAGCATCCCGCCAACATGGCATAAAAGGGATCTCAATGCAAACATACATGATGACAACATGAGTATCCCATCAACATACAACAAAGGGATCTCAAAACATAACATGACGAATCATGACAACAAGTACATCATGTAGATGATTCCGCATCACATCAAGTAGGAATCATGAAAACGAGTAAGAAACAAGATCCCACATCAAGCATCAACAGGGATCTATGCAGCACAATGCATAGCAAAATGAGTACATGAATACACTACATATACTTGACAACCATGGGCCATCTGAAGAAGCGGATGTCAAACTACTGAAGTTGTTCGTGCCATCGATCTCACAACGTCAATCGCATGGAAATGACTACTCGCACATGAATGCTGACACTTGCACTTCACTTAGAAAAGTGGCTGAAAAATGAAATGAGCAAATGGAAAATTTGAACAGACCATCAGATTTGTGGCATTGAATAGTGCAAAATTGACTATCAAATTTTTGAATTCTGAGAAAATGAAAATCTCGGGCTCAAGGAATATTTTAGATTCCTCCCTAGATTCGTCAAAGATTCCATCCTCCTTGTCCTTTGCAAATATTCTTGTCAGAGTAGGAAACTGACTGTGCCATCAGGTTCGTGCCACTGAGAGTTATAAGATCGACATAAAATTTGTCTAATTTGGACACTGCAAAGATTTCACCCTCCTGATAATTTTGCCCAATCATGGTTCCGCTTGCCTTTTCTCTGGGCTCATGGTTCCACCTACAATAAATTATTAAAAAAATGGTTTCCTAAAAAAAAACACTTGTCTTTGGCCACCATTCCATTCTGCATCACTGATCTGATATGATCATATACTAAAACTGATGTAGAATTGATTAGCCATTAGCGAGTTTGAATGAAAATCAAAAGCACAGAAAATGAGGAAAAATTGTTGGAGCAGAACACTTTACGACAGCTGATAAACCATAAGGAAGATGAAAAACAGAAGTATAAATAGAGAAAACATAGATATACCAGACAAAAATATTGATTACGGAGTTTGTCCCTGATGGACTACGTCTCTAGTTCTGCTTTCAAGATGGGCGACCATTTTATTAGGAATGAGAAGAAGAAGTGGATTACCTAGTAAAAATACCAGGCTGAATGTGCACAAAGAAACTTCTGGTCACTGTCATCGGATAGCTCTCTGAACCAGCTTCCAATGCCACTTACAGTTTCCAAATCTAACTCCCGATGCTCCCAAAACTCTAAAAACAAAATTCGTCGCTAACCTCCAGAACCTGCACATGAAAACTGAAAACCATTCTTCCTTGTATTCAAAGGACAATTCTGCCTCTTATAGGCTTGCAGATGCATAAAACCTCCTTAGGCTTACTTAGGCATGAATGTGCTAGATTGAAGGGTTGAATTAGGGTTTGTTTGACACCTTTAGGCTTAGTCATGATTTCATCGAATTAATTGAAAAACCACTTAACAATAAAATCCCAATTTAAAACATTGTTATAACCCAAAAACCGCAAACAGTTTTCTTAACGGTGCGTTGGAAAAATGTTCACATATGAATAGGTAATTCTTCCAGTGGTTACACTGACCATTCACCATGACAGTTGGTGGTGGCAGTTATCCTGGCGCTCACATAGCACTGCCGTGCCTAACCGTAACGACCCACTTAACCCGCTGACTGTTAACCCTGATGACTATCTCGATAGTTTTCACATGGTGATGTTTCTGCACGGTCAACAGATGGTGGTCTTCTATGCCCTAACGGTTATCCCACAATGTTCACATGCAAATGCGATCTCGATACAGTTTAGTTTAGTGGTTAAGGTAGTTGTTATATATAAACTCCGACAGTTATTTGCACATCATGGTCACATGTCCTCCGTTGTGGTCAATAGGCCCTGTGGTTAGGACTTTTATTTTTAATTTATTTGTTATATATTGCAATGTTTAAACATTTCCAAAGGCGGAGAGCATTTAGGATTATAGGTTTGTAATGTTTAATACATTGTTTACCATAGGAATAGGCCGAGGACTATAGGCTTAGGTTTGGAGCTTTACGTTAGGGTTTATGTAATGGATTTTGAATGTAGCATAGGTTTTTATGTAATAGGTTTAGGACTTGATACATGGTTTAGACTTAGGTAAGAATGCATTAGAATTCTTAGGGTAAACAAAGATAAATAGGATAGCTTAGGAGTTAGGGTTTAGGTCTAGACGTAGGTTTAGGAGTTTCATTTAACTTTCAAAGACCCATGTTGGCTCTGCACAGTGACATTGGCGAAACTGAAGCCTTTACCAGATGATCGACCCTGGTACATCCTTGTGGTCTCCATGCACCATTTGTCAGCATTGCATGACGATGACCATCACATCTTTGAAACTGACACTGGTAACGATGACAAGACTATGTCGTCGGCCAGGTAATTTAACTCGAATCCTTTTACACAATCAACTATATAACCCATAAATCCTACAAAGTCGAACAACCAAACACATGTTGTCGACCAAACCCTGGCAGAACTCTCGATGACATAAGTCAATAGCCAGGTACAACACCACATCAACTGAATGCCATGAAACCATAACATTACCTGAACAAGCTGATCATAATCAACACTGTCTATTTGTCGAAGCTGAATTGAAGCAACGACAACACTAAACGACACTAAATGACACTTATGAACACTGATGATGACACTTCTAACACATGTGCAATTGGATCGATGGATCCTCCTAGATCAATCATGTGGCTTCGTTTCCATTCCACACCTCCGTTGTCAAATCTGTCGTTCAGTCCTTTCTCCTCCCTGTGCAAATAAATTTTAAGGGTTTATATAGAAAAATATGGGTGGAGTTTACCAAGGAAACCCCATGGCCCAACAGTCGGTAGATATATTTGGAGCGCGGAGGTCGAGCGATCAAATCCCGCCCCTGCCATATATAACAAAACATTTTTTTGAAAACATGCACGTTTGTTACATTGTTGGTTCATTGTATTAATTGGTTGGCATGCTCAAATGGTTGTTCATTGAATTCATGGTGTCGCTCGCTTGGGGGCTAGCCACGTGGGCCGGGCAGGTTCGATTCCCGCCGGCACCCTTACCAAATTTCGGTACCATTGAGATTTTTGGGGCTATGGGCTGGGTCCATGGAGGTGGCCCGCCCACCCCATAATAATGTGTTTACGTATATGGTGGAGGGCTCGGCGGGCTGATGGTTGCCAATCCATGTTTAATATTTTTTTTGCAGTTACGGGGGTGGTGGGGTCATGGCTGCCTACCCGTTTTTTAATATATTTGTTGGTTATATGGGTATGAGGGGTGGCGGGGTTGGTGGCTTGCCACCCCAAATTATATTTTTTTTTGTTTTATATAAAACAAATTTAGTCATTTTCAAAAATTTGAAAAAGGACCGAAGGAGGAAAATTAACCGAGCCACAAATTTCCTCGGAATCTGGCCCAGGTTGGGTGGAAAGGTGGCTGGGTTCTATCCAAATTGTGGCCTCCTGAAACCTGCCCAGTCAGCAAAAGTTAACTGAACTTTGTCTGCTTCTAACTTTCGCATACGAACTCGGTTTGATGAACCATTCACATCACCATGATCAGGATGACAAGATCTATGCATTGGTCCTAGTCTGAAATCATTCTGATCACTTTGATTTTCAAGATTCCATTAGCCCTCTTTGTCTTGTGTGTGTCTTTGGAGCCACCTAGATCAATCCTCCCCACTGAGGATCTTTTGGTCCTCCAAAAGCATGAAAACTAATCTGCAATTTCTTTGTACCTTGTTTACACCACAAGCGTCCTAAAAGGCCTCGCTTCCATCTCCTTCACCTTTGTTCTTTGAAGCCTTAAGCGATGATCTAACACCTCCAATCTATAGTACATTGTTTTCCAAATTACATGCTTGTCTTTATTATAAACATATTTGGGCACTGCAACCAAAATCACATATGTCCATAAACCAAGGGCTCTTCAATCCCTAAAAGTGTTGTTTCATACCCTAAAGGATCACGGTCAACTGATTACATCATTTCCTAGAACTTCCACCTGAAAAACTACTAAGAACTAGCCAAAACTGGACCATACTGACTGCTCCATGGTCAAGTGCGATTCATCTCACCTGCTACACATGGGAAGTGCGATGCATATTGAAATGGCCTTCTGTAGGGTGTGATGAGCGAGAGTGGACAAATGACAGAGGCAGTTTTCTAAGTGGAGAATCATGGAATCTTCAAGAAACTTCTCATTTGACACTTATTTCTCTGAATTCGCCCAGGGATGAGTAAGAGATCAATTAAATCTCCAAGTGGAACCAAGAACTATCAGTGGAATAACACTAATAAAAAACCTAGAGCTGACTCATACCCTTGCAAGACATCTATAAATGGATCCCTCATATGAGAGATCTAGAGGCTGGAATTTTGTAATCTGTAAGGAAGTGTTGTTGGTTTCTCTGTGAGAAGAAACATTGTATTGTTGGGTGATTTTCTTATTCATGAGGTGGAAAGGGCTTCTACACTGGGAGGATGATGCTGGATCAAACAGCTAAGTTGTAATCCTCTCTTTCATTATCAATAAAGTTCTTTGATTTTTCCTCCATATAATCGTGTATTTGTGAATCTTATTGTTTATGAATGCAATCGTATGGTCAATGTGTTTCTGATTCCGCATTGTTTATGATGTTTTATATGGAGATGCTTTGATGGTTTGCTATTACCTTGACTCTACAGGTACTCTTTGAAGCAGGACAAGTAGGAGAGGAGTGGCAAATTCTATCAAGGAAAGAAGAAATCAAGCTAGGATCAAAGCGGAAGATCTAGGTTGGTCCTCTTTTCTTCCCTCTAATTTATCACACTTAAAGGAATTCTCGAAAGGCTTTGATTGTTTGTTTCTAAGATAGCTACCCATCTTAGTGGGACTAGTAGTTCGAATCGACACTAGTTTTCCCTGAAACAAAATGGCGACTCCGCTGGGGAATGAATAGTTTGTTTTGTTTGTTTATTGTTTGCTTTATAAACTACAGATGGAGCCTGAAGTTATCTAGCTAGCCTTCGAAACACCTTTGTTATGCAATTAGGAAGTAGATGAATGCTGCTTCAATCAATCTCCGGGTTGGTTTTTGAAATGAACATCTGAGTTACAAGCATTCTAAGTGCCCTTGTGGTAGCTCAGAACCTCATTAAGGTTTTCCCCTTATACTTTGTTTTTACTGTCCATCATTATTCAACCTAAATCACTAAACTTAGCTTCAAATTTTGAGCAAAAACCAAGATTAGTTTCGCTCCCTGGTCCATCGCACTGTCTGTAACTATGAAACCTCGATGCATCACACCTCCCATGTGTTGCAGGTGAGATGCATCCCTGTTTCCTTGTGTTACAGGTGTGATGATTGAGTGATACTGTTTTTCTTTCTGAATGTTGGTTTTTCCTCCTTGTTTTCAGCCCTATTCAGTAGTTTTGCTATTCATGATCAGTATCTTCTTGCTGAAACCTTCTTCCTTTACATATTTCAGCCTCCATCAGTTAGGAATTGTAAATGTTTTTGTGTATTTGTCTAGCATTTACAATTCTCCTTTGACGAAAGTAGCTCAATCGAACTGTCGTTTTTTTTGCAAGTGTCGTAATTGTCATTTTGAATCAAAAGAAGAGTGTCTTAAAGTATTCCTCTTCTAGATAGTTGATTGTACTTTTTTCATTCTACTTGATTTGAGTTATTAGTATTTGAAAGTGTCGAAAGAAGTTTTCAATTCAAAATCGAAAAGTGTCGTCTTCGTCTTCCTTTCGTTTTGAAAATAAATTGTCGAAGTGTCGCTTTGAAGAAAATAATTTAGATATGTACTTTGTTTACTTTTTAGAGCATTCTCACATTAAGGAAACGAAAAACAAATACATGCATGTGCATTTGCATTTTGACTGCATGCAAAATATGATTTAGGAAAGTGCGTTTAGTGTGTGCTATATGCTCTCTGCTGAAAGAAAGTCATACTCTTCTTTCCTTAGTACCTAGGATTTTCATTGCTAAAAGAACATAAACGACTGTTTATCATTTTAGATTGCATATTTAGGAATTTCACATCTACATCATGTGGTGAACCTTGAAAGACAAACTTCTAAGCAATATCAACTCTAAAATAAATCTCAATGAACATAAGAATGCTTTGGAACCTAATGCAACACATCTAGAAGTCTAGGCTAGAGACGTGTTTCGACTTCATAAAAACTGGTAAGTATCATTTTCATCGAAGGTTGGGCGATTCCTCCTCTTTGATACTACAAGTGCTAGTACGGACTTGTGCTCCCCGTATCGTCGAGTATATATTGGGAGACCATAATAGGCTATCATCCTTTATCTTTAGGAAGCCGTGTGTGCCGCCCTATCAATCGCAATGCACTGGACACAGCATTCAGGAATATTGACTACCATACATAAGTCCTTAGTAATTTCTCTATCATTTATCACCAAGGTGTATTTTGCAGTTTTGTGATTGGTTTGGTAATCCCTCTGCCTAAGATTTCTAGAGTAGTCACTTTCGTTACTTTTCAACTCCTAAAAAGAAAAGGTCCATCTGAGCACTTGTCACTTCAGGCTCATTAAAAATCGAAGGTGACTAGAGTTACCTTTAGCTTTTTCTTGATTCTTAAAAATTGAAAAAGCAAGTTGCGTCAAAGTGCCTTAAAATTTATTTGAATCGGAATAACTCTTTCCCCTTTAATTTTGAGTTGATCAAGTAGTCCGCAATCGTGGAAGAAAGTCAATCAAAACCCCATCATTCACAGAGACTAGCGAGTCAACCATATTTGACTCTAGAAACAAAACCACTCCAGGGAAAAATGGTCTTGTTTAACTGAGTCCAATTCACCTGATCTATTTGAAACTTGTTGTTACAAAGTAATTTGTCACTGTCCCTGTTACCCCTTCTCCCGCACCTTGGAGGACTCATTCCGGGACCTGTGAAAAGTGACATGACCTGGAAACACTTGCATTGTATTCCCCTAGACATGAACTTCATATGCCCTGAAGACACCTTCTGCAAAATACCCATAAAAATAGCCCTTTTTCCATTGGCGCGGTTTCACTGTGTATCACTCGCACCAATGGGGGAAATCCTCCAAAGAGGGTGCGCCAGCTGGCGCTCTATCTCAGAGTCACACTCATGCTAGCCCAGTTGGGTAAAGTTTTTAACAAACAAACATCCAAAGGTTCTTCCTAACCCACTCATAAACTGAATCTATCTTGAGTTGGCTTAGTTTAGCTTCGAATCTCCATAGGAAGGAAGTAGTTCTCCACCTCTCATGGAAGCTTCTTAGTGATAAAGCCAATCCCATGTATATTGTGGATGATCCTAACTCCTTCCCCTCTATCTATAAAAGCTTGTACTTTTGCCTTTGACAACCTAGTTCTAGTTCCAAATTCTAAGTCCCAAAGTCTGAGAATTGCTAAGCTCATGCTACAAGAAGGTTTCTTCATTCCCATAAGGCTAAATCTAAAGTGAGGAGATTCTTGTCCAAGTAACCAAGGAGAGAGAGGCTTGTTCCCCATTCCCAACAAGCTTTGCAAGGCATGTGCTATTGATCACCTAGCCAAAGGAGGATTTGACGTCAGAACTATGGTTGTATTCTTCTTTGTTTATCAATAAAAATAGACGACTATCATTATGGTTCCACTCTTATTGTCTTTATAATGATGATTGAGTTATATCCTTTCTGACTGATATATAGTTGCATCTATTGGATTTTATGCTTGTATTTGTGTCATTCTTTGCATGTGTAGGTGTCCGTTCATGAGGATCGTGGGGATTGTGACTAGCCAGAGCAAAGGAACGAGAGCGTCGACTCTTCTACAAGTACTAGCGTTGGAATCCAGGTAGGCCCTCATCTTTGGTCTTTAATTTTCAATTAGGAACCTGCGTGGTAGCGTTGTTTGATTGTTGCTAGACCCCATTTGGGCTAGTAGGGATCCCCTATGTCCGCAGAGGGGATTTACCTCCACAACAATTTTGTGACTTCGCTGGGGAGTTGGCATTTTGTCTTGTTGTTTGTTTTGTCTTGTTTTTTGATTTGTAAATTTTGGAAGGAGCCTGAAGTACGGCCAGATAGCCTTCGAAATGCTATTGCTCCGCATTAGAAAAGTAGATCAACGTCACTTCAGTCCATCTTTGGTTTGGTTTACGAACTGAATGGCTTGGAACTTGCCGTGTTTCTTGGTTGTTTCTTGGTTTCTCCTGCTTGGTTAGCCTTTCAGGTTGAGTCCCTGTGTTGCTTCTTGCCCCTTGGTGTACCTGGGTACTTTTGACTTAGCCTTGGCTCATTTGTTTTTTATTTTTCCATAGCAAACTCAGTTGGCACTCTTTTATAACGTTACAGTCGCGCCAGTTGGAACTAGTTGCACATTGATAACCCGCGCCAATCCCTGAAAGGTTCTAGTTGCAGCCTGACAGTCGCGCGAGGCCCGGGAACTTCGGAAGTTTGCTTGGCTGTGAGCCCTCTGAGCTTGGTTTGTGTTCTGGGTACCTTTCTTAGACTACTTGAGTGTGTTGGAGTGTGATTTGACTGGCTTTGATCGTTACCCTTTGGGTGTTTGCGTTTTTCCATCGATTTCACATTTCTAGCCCTAAGGCATCTAGTGGCTTTGTGTGTCGAGCCTTCCTCACATGTTTTGATTTTCAGTGGTCCAGTGGACTCTTTGATTACTCCCTTGTACTTGTTTGGTGGTTGTAAATCGTTTTATTGCATTATTTGGGTGACTTGCTTTGTCTTCACTTGAATTGTGCTTCGTCTCACTTTGAGCCTAGATTACATGGCTCATTGGTCTCTTTGGGATTTTTCTCGTTCTTTGGAGGTTTGCTTTGTGATTTAGGGAACTGAATGTGCTTGTATTGAATAGAATTTGTTTGTTATAATTTCTCAAAGTTTTTTAGTGCATTTTGCCATCAACAAGAAGAAAAAATCTCTTTTTCTTTGTATTAGTTAATGAAAATTAGAGATTTTCATTTTGATTAGTGATTAGTGATCTTAAAGAAAAGTTTGTTAATTTCCATTAGCTGCATTAGGGAAGTTCTTTGTTGTTTTGCAATCGTTTCATTTGCTTGAAAGCTCTCAAACCCTCTTGTAACTAGCATTCATCGAATGAAATGACATATTTTGGCATATAGTTTGTTATGAAACCAACTCAAGAAAAGATAGAAAAGAGAGATCAACGCCTTAGAATTCAGCCTCTTCGAGGGGGCAACCTCCTTTACATTACATATATGAACAATTCTTAGATGATACAAATGAAAATACCTCCTCTCTATATATAGGAGTCTAAGGGGTCATAACATAATCAAAGCCTACATAACAATAATAATGTAAGGGCACAATAATAACAATAGTGGGCTTCTATGGGGCACAATAGTAACAATATGGGGGCAATAGGGGCACAAAAATATTAATAAGGGGTATAACTACAATAGTAATGGGGTAATCACTAGTATTACAGGGACCCAACATGCCCCTCTCCTTCAGAAAAGTGTTGTCCTCAACACTTGAGTAGTTCTGGATACTTCTTCATAAAATTCTCATCCTCCCATGTGGAATCTTCAGTGGATAAGTTCTTCCACTTGATAAGATACTCTGAAATTGAACGATTTCATAGCTGTCGAGTTCTTGTTTCTGTGACTGCTTCCAGTTCCAATATAATTTTTCCTTCCTCGTCAAGTTCTTGCAATATTGTTTCAAGTGGGAGCTTGTCGCCTATACCTTCTTTAAACATGAAACATGGAAACCTGGGTGCAATCGAGAAGCTGCAGGAAGCTCCAATTTGTATGCCATAGTACCAATATTTTGCAACACCTTGTACAGACCATAATACTTTGGTGATAATTTATTATCCTTCTTAGCTTGGTTGAGGGACATTTGTTATATGGTTGTAGCCGTAGGAATACCCAAACACCTACATCAAAACTTATTTCGCTGTGATGTTGATCTGCCTG
>APFE030121910.1:31757-42295 GCA_000404065.3 Pinus taeda | reverse complement strand
ATGACCTTCAAGTGTCAAGAGTCAAGAGTCAAGACTCATTAGTTTTTTTGACACTCTTACAGGTTGGAGTTCGCACGCATCAATGATTTAGTGTATGTGCATTACAACATCCGACTTCGAGTGAGGCAAATAGAAGCACCAATGGATCCAGATGCCATTTCCTTAGACAATATTGATGTATTGTCTCAGTGGAGGGTGGAGTCTGAGGAGCCCATCTTGGAGGAGTCACCTTCATGGTTAGAGCTGGATGATCCATTAGAATAGGGGCAGCAAGAGGAGGAGGACTTGGAGGAGGAGCAGCACTCAGAGGAGGAGCAGGAGGAGGAGGAGGAGGACACTGTGGGAGCATCAACATCAACACCATATGCTATAGATATAGGAGAGCACAACTCCATACCTAGCACTCATTATTTGACATTAGGTGCAGAGGTAGGGTCAGGGCCTTCTACTACTAGGGGCAGGCCTGGCAAACAACCCATCATGTTTTCCCGTAAAAGGGGGAGAGGGCAGTGATTTCAGATAGATAGTTGCTAGTTTTATTTGTTATGCTACATATAACTCATGATGATGAGATACTTTTATATATGTGATGTTATTTTTTATTGGTTCTCCACATTTAAGTCCTTGAATGGACAATTATCAGGGATCAGCAGGATTTGGTATCACCTTTGATGTATCATTTCTATTTGACATCATATATATCAGTGATTTCTTCATATTTATGTGCCAATGTGTTTATTTCATGTTGTTATTGCTTTATATGTTTAAAAATCTGAAAAAAAAAATGAATATATTATGCATTTTTTATGCTTGCCGATATTTGCTGATATTTTGCCGATACTTTCGCCGATATTGCCAATAAGATGTTTTCTGGACCCTCGCCGATATTTTGCCGATACCGATATTTTCAACGCTGATAGAGACACTTCTAAGAGAAACACCTGAGACAATTTTTCTCCTCCCTTTGGAGAAATTCTGACACCCCGGAGACCCTCTATCCTTCTTTGCATCACCTCTGCGTCACTTCTGCGTGAGGCTTGCATGAGGACTCTGGGGCATGATCATAGGCCTAAATCCTGCTCATTGCTCTGACAACTTTGTTTTAATTGTTTATCGCTCCAAATGCAGATAGGCTGAGAGGTTGACACGTCGGGAAGATGATAGGCCCCTGGGCGCTTTCTTGTCTAACCTTCACGACCGAGGGTTGTGATCAGTGCTCTGCGGTTCATTGCTCGCCGCTAAGTTAGTCTCTGCATCCACACACTCCCCCGAGGTCGTGATACCGGGACAAATTTTTAATAGACATGGATATTCCCGTTCCTCGTTGTTGTCGATAGATTAGACCACTTGCTGCTAGAAGAGTTTGTGATGCTCGTTCTCATGTCGATGGGCAGTGGCCGATGGCCCCACTAGCGTAAAACCAAAAAAAATCACAAAAATTGCAAAAATTAATTAATGCTGTGAAATTGTACAAAACTAGTCCCTGGGGCATATCTTGAAGCAACCAAAGTTGCCATGTCATGTCGAAGTGCATCAACCAACGAGTGTCATATGTCATCCATGTCACCTGCCATATGTTATCCACGTCATAATCACTGCCACCTGTCATGCCACATCATTGCCAATGTCACGAGGAAAGGGTCCACTTGTCCACCCAAAAAGGCCATAACCACTTGCCACATGTCCTTACCTTAGGATGCCACATCATCACCATACACTTCCCTGCCACAGGCTATCATCTTGTTGGGCCACGTCATTGACTTGTCACTTGTTTGTGCCAGCTGGTACCTACATGGAAGCGCCATGTGTGTTGACCACCACTCACCACTCAACACTGTGTTATGTGTAGTTGAGTTTTCACGAAGTGGACCGATAAGCACCTTGTTGCTTAGGTCGAGCACCCTATGGGTAGGGGTTGTGACCGGGGGCTTGTCGCCCTTGTTATTTGTGCATTGATAGGACTAGGGAGTTTGATAAGAGCCTAAGTGCTTTACCCTAGCGACTTGTGGATAGAGGCTAGGACCGATGGTTTA
This sequence comes from Pinus taeda, assembly GCA_000404065.3. Lineage (NCBI taxonomy): Eukaryota > Viridiplantae > Streptophyta > Pinopsida > Pinales > Pinaceae > Pinus > Pinus taeda. The sequence goes on along the minus strand of APFE030121910.1, from coordinate 40,262 downwards.
CCACTCCCTCGCTTGCCAATACTCATCGCTTACCACTTGTGTCTGTGAACTTTGTTAGCCATTGATTGTTAAAACTCTTGCTAGATCAAAGGCTGAGAATCATTTTGGGGTCCCCTTGCCTGTTCGATGTTTCACAAGAGCGGGGGTGGAGGGGCAAAATTTGTCGCATATGCGACTAATCCACCTGCACCTCTGTTGAGCGCACCACACAAATCTAATAGCTTGTTAGATCAAATGGCTATAACTGAACTTCAACCCCCTGTAGTTTTTCCAAAGTTTAATGAGAGGGAAGGCGGGGGTGGTTTTTTGTCGTTTTGTGCGCACTGAAACCAGGAGGAGTTGGAACCCTGCCAAACTTTAACCTGACTTTTCTTGTCACTCCTTTGGAGTTAGGTCAAGTGCCATATATTGTTGGAAATGTCTTGGAGAGGACTATCCAACTGAACATGTAGTTGCCTCATTCGAGCTTAAGAAATTGAAACATAAATGCCTCAAAGATATTACCTGCATCTTTGACCTAGGCTAGGCAGCAACACTCACACAACAATGATGACACACTTACTAGGCTCCCCGTGAACTTGACACAAACAATTGTAGCTGCCAACATGCTCAACCATCTCACTTCAATAAGCTCCCCCTTGAACTTGACATAGCTGGACATCAATGATTGAGACTTAACATCAGTGACAACAATTGACAGCAATGACTAAAATTTGACATCAATGACAACACCTTGCTCAACAGTCGCCACAGTCACATTGCAAGACGTAAAGTTAGAATTTGAAAAGAATTCCTATACCACAGATTGGAGCAACAATCTCACTGAGTTGAAATAAATAAGGCAACGACCTATGAGTGAGTGGGAATGATGAAGAGTGCAGATTTATGATCAAGGAGCTGCTTATGAGGAAGCACAATTAAGTCTGTACATGTGAAGGATTGTGAAGGAAGAAGGATTGGGGAGGCTGCTCATAGAGGTGACTGCAAGGATGAAGGCTGTATCATCAGGACTAGTACAACATAGGACATGAAGAGGCTTGGTACGCTAAATCTTCTTGTTTTATCCTTTTAATCTCTCTCTTTTTTTTCAATAAAGTGCACATCTAGGGAAACCCACTAGGCACTTTCCCTCATTTTGAGGATCATGATACCCAGGGTAAACCAGCCAGTCGCAATTTCAGCAACCTAACCCAGCTGGGATATCAAGTGAGGCTCACAACATTCACAGAGGCAGCCAGCCATGGGACTTGACCCCATGACCACCTACCTGTAATTAACAGCAGTCAGCAACTCAAGCTTATCCACCGGGCTTGAACCTACCCAATGCTTTATTGTTCTTGAATTAAATAACATGAATTTATGAATTGCCTCCATCTCTGCATCAGCTGACCATTAAAAACCTTGTATTTGAGTTGCCATAACTGTATATAAATAAAAATAAAGAGAAAATTATAATCTTTCTACTCTTCAGAAGCATCAATTGTTACTAGGGAAATGCTTCTTGCAGTATATCTTTTCTAAATAATTTCAAGTGAAAGAGTACATATATTAAAAATAAAGAGAAAATTATGATCTTTCTACTCTTCAGAAGCATCAATTGTTACTAGGGAAATGCTTCTTGCAGTATATCTTACTTTTCTAAATAATTTCAAGTGAAATAGTACATATATTTTTGCGTATTTTTTCTTTTATTTTCTGGAGAGAATGCCCCCACCTCTCCTCATCGTGCTATTGATATCTTCTGTGCATTTGAGTCCTATTTTCATATCTTTGGTCGCAAGTGGATATTACAAAGAAATAATTTTTTTCTAGTCTGTAAGGTAATATGTGGCTTTAGCATTTTCCTTTTGGGTATTAGGGTTTGTAATGCAGAATTTTCAACATGCATAGACCAAGGTTTGATGGCTCTTCTGCAATTAATGCTATATTTTGGGGCATTAATAATTATATGTAATCCTTCTTCTAGGATGTCTCCTAAATTACAAATTTCCACTATCATAGTGAATGCTTAGGGTTAGTCTGTTACTATTGTTTGATATTCATAAAGCGATAACAGGAAGTTAGGAGGAGAGTAGCAACATTTAGGTGCAAGTTGGGTTTTTAGGAGTACATTTACGGTGGAAGGTAGGGTGTAAAACAGAGAGCATAAAAGGGAAGGGTTTTAATTTTCATGATTCACCATGTAGTTATCTTGAATTAATCCTGTGGCTTTTAGCGGCTCTTGGCACATAGGCGAGTCGCTTACTGCAATTTATATTTCTATTGCCCAATCATTGTATTGGTTGAGCCAAGAGGCTCATTCTACAGCACAGTATGATGTGTAACCCTGTCCATCCGTCATCAAAGTTGAAATTTTGCTCATTTCGGCCAAAATAAAAAATTTAAAAACTCTAAAAATAAAAAAAATTAAATAACTATACAAAACATTTAAATAATGTCTGCTCATAAAAAAATTTGCACGTGAAGAAATTGGATCCCTCTCGACTCATGTTAGATCCATATTTAAAATGGATCTATGCTGGTTTTAGTTTAATGTGAGGATCTATGTTTTCCTTTTGTTTCCATTGTAAAGTCTGAATTGTTCTTTTGTCATCCATAGTTTTTCAAATATAAACTAGCAATGTGAATTCATTTAACCATCTTTCTAATGCATCTTAGCTTTTTTATATGGAATGTTGGTTCTTAGATCTACAAATACTCATGTCAAATATTGGTTGTTTCTAATTCACAGGTTAATTTTATGTGTATGCAGGGATGATGCTGCCAAAGCTCGTTTATGGTTATTCCTGTTCTTTGTGTTATTGATATCTGCCTGTATTGCTCTTTATCTCAAATATACTTGGCCTGCTGTCAGCTTTGTATGTTTTGCAATTCTTTTACCAATATGCTTAAAAATTATTCGACATTTCAAGCTAGCAAGGAAAAGGCAAAGGAGAATGTTGTTACCTTTATCCATGTAAGCCAGAAGATGCTTTATTTGAATTGGGTCTTGACCGACTTTGAAGGATGCTAGGTTGCTAAATCTCTCTTCAGGAAAAGCTGACCATGCGAAGGATCTAGTCAGCTTAAGAAAGGAGATGCAAAAGAGGAATTATTAAAGCTTTGCATTTAAACTGGACAAGCCCATGTTTCTATATAATATATTTGTCTTGAATGGCCCATGTTTGGCATCGGTTCTGGATAATTTGATGCATTTTTTTATATGTGCTAAACTATATTGAATTCTGCCATTAAGTTCCAGTTCAGAAGCCTACCATGCAAGGTAGCTATTCAGGCAAAGAATGGAGATGCAGAAAACTGAATGAGGAAAGTTTGCATGGAAATAACATAACCTGTTTTGCCAATTCTTTTCTCTCTGGAGTTACCCATGCTCACTGAGAGTTTTATGTGTGCAAGAATTTTGGGAGTTTTACTACAGGCTCTGGACTCGTTCTATGTGATAAAATATATGGAATTTTGTTATACACGTTCCAGTCTCCATCATGTCTAACTTACGTAGAAATTTAAGTTCTAACCATCCAGTTGTATGACGTGTGGCAATAATAGCACTTTTAAAGCGTTTGTGGTATTTCTAAGATCCAGAATCCGTTTCCAGTAAAAATAGAAATACCTTTTCGTGGAGATGGCCGATCATGCAATCGCTCAGTGAGATAGAACCTCTGGCAACTTATTGGTTACGTTATGTGAAAATTGCATATAGTATACATTTTAACTTTTAAACTTCGTCTTAATTAGTGGGATGTCGGATACTGTATACATGCCTCTGTCTCTATGGTGCATGTGTATGGATACATGTTTTTGTTAGAACACATGATACAAGGTGGGTTTGATTTATTGTTTCAACTGTAGCAGGTTGTTTCCTCATGGTGGCCTCTTTAAGCTTTGCATTACAGGGACCCTAACTCTGGGAGGAATGCAGACTTATTTTTGGTTAATTTTTTTAATGGGTTTTTTAGTTCGATTCTCTTTCATATATGAGTTCCAAATGATATCTTACACTACATTGTACAAATGATAACATTCAAGATTCTTGCAATTATGTGGCTACTCCTCACTCTTTAGCATGGTATTTCTCCTTTTGCTATATGCATCTGTTCAAGGTATGTGGCTGGTTTATGTGTTTGCAGATTTATTTCACAGTAGTTAGGGGATGGGGCGAGAGGGGCACAAATTTCAAGGATGGCTAGAGATACCGTCATAGGTTTCAGCAAATGGCACATGGGAGAACAAGGTACAGGACATAGGGGACACCCCCTTGCCCTCAAATATAAAAATTGTGCAGGGGACGACTTTCATAAAGTATGAACAGAGTCCATAAACACAAAAAAAAAACTCTCTACTTTGTACGTGGAACTCTAAAAAGAGAAGGAAAAATCAGAACTGGTTTTTAATGAGTTTCACCAACTGGGAGACACCTGGGCATTCCCCAGCTCATTGAGGGATGCCTTGGTATCCCTTTTGATAGGGGATGTCCATGGGACATCCCTGTGACATCTCTTCTTGGAAAGAGGAAGGTAGGGGATGTTCTCAGTCTGTGCCCTCATCTTGGGATGCAGGTGATCCATCCCCATGGAGCATTGGCTGGTCTTTGTGCCCTCATCCTGGGATGCAGGTGGCCTATCCCAATGGAACATTGGTTGGTCTTTGAATTCTCTTTAGGAAATTGAAAACCGTAATGTATGAGGTTTTTTTTTTTTTTAAACCATGGTCAATCCATAACTTGTTGGAGTAATCTGGACAAGCCCAAGAACAAACCTTTGGGCTGCCACTATAACACCAAGAGTGTATCCAACAGCCCGCAACCCAGATATACCGAGAAAATTATAATAATAGTAGTTGGAACATCATGAACCCACTGGAGTGGACTCTATCCCAGGGAGTGCCTGCTCTTCAAGCTTTATCACAATGTGCTAACATGTCCCTGTATGGGAATTGAAACCAGGTGGAGAGGATAACAAACTATTTTCCCAACCACTCGAACTAAACCCAAGGAACCAAGGTCTTGTTACAAAAATGTACTCAAATCTGGAGGATATATAGATAAATTTAGATTTGTCCAGAAGTTCTATGGCAAGTTTACATTATGGGGGCCACCAGTTTGATACCCATCCAATCGTTGTAAGATCTAATTGTACCTAAAGGATGTTTTTTATTTGAAGAACTGGGCCCTTTTCTCGGCCTAATTCATAATCCTGTGAAAGTGTAATAAAAATGACAGTATGCTTTTGTGTATATGTTCCTATCATAGTTACCCAACTCTATCATAGTCACCCCCAACTCAATCTGTTGCATTCTCTCCTCCCTTTTTCATTTTGCTCATTGTATGTATTCAACTTGTAAAAAAGAGTTTCACATATATATTGGATTGCTTTGGCAAAGAGTACAGTGACTCAATTGATGAATTGATACTGAAATAATGTAAAGTGAAATTTTCATTTTTATATGCTAGATATATGTTATTCAAGGTATGTATTATGGATGTACTATGGTCCATAACCATTGCAGAAGAATGTATTTATAGAGACAAGACATATTAACAGAAGAATGTATTTATAGAGACCAGACATATTAACAGAAAAAAATAGTTCCTCTTTGTTATTATTCTCTTTAGTATTATCGTAATAACCATTAAGATTTGTACATAGCTAGGCATTGTAGACATTCCAAGCCATGGTGAATTGGATTGCTTTGTCAAAGAGTACAATGACTCTATTGATGAATTGAGTTGTTAGTGAAATAATGAAAGTGCTAGATATATGTTATTCAAGGTATGCACTATGGATGTACTATGGTCCATAACCATTGTAGAAGAATGTATTTATAGATACAGGACACATTAACAGGAAAAAATAGTTCCTCTTTGTTATTATTCTCGTAAGTATTATAGTAAAAATCATTAATATTTGTACATAGCTAGGCATTGTAGACATTCCAAGCCAGGGTGAGAACACTATTGTTTAATAAGCACACAATTATGTTTTAGCCCTTAGCTTCACCTACTCAAAATTGGAAGCCCAAAAAGGAAAGGCTATTAATGTCTCTTTTCAGACAACAGCTTTTTCATCTTGTTGTTGCTTGCTTTGGTTGGTTTAGTGGTGTGGGCTTCTAAGTCTCGAAGCTTATTTTATGAAGCTTAGTAAGGCAAATTATCTGCAACTCAACTTATTTTGTGGTGATAAAGGTCCTTCATTACATAATTGGAAAGAGAAAGGTCACTGGTTCATGTTTGGAAATGTGGGACTTCATATTAAATTGTTGACAGATAGAAAAACAAATTCCAATTGATGTTTTTTGTTCGAGTTTACAATCACTCGTCTAGGTTTTTGGGGTCTCAACACTAGTGCTCAAATAATAGACGTAACTATTTATTAATAGAATTTTGATTCAAGCATACAAAAACATGAGAAAGAAAGAGAAAATTTGAAATTGAAATTAAAATTTGTAGCATCAACGCACATTGTATAATACAATGAAAAAGACTTGTATTGGTGACATCTTGTTGGACATAATACCAAACCTTGACCATGGACTTTGGTGTGCTAGAAATACAACATTGGTATGTTGCTGCTACAATCCAATAACCAATAGATGACTTCGGTGCACTAAAAAAAAATAAAGAATAATACATAACTAATTTAGACTTCCCATAAGTACACAATAAATACATATTCAATCACTTTATCCATCCCCACTTTTGTGATTTGGTAAGGTTCAAATGATAGATTAAATTCTGGAATGCTCAACTAGGCCCATCCATGGATGAACTTGTTATTGGTTGCACATGATATGTTTGGTCATGAGGACTGAAAATTATGTGATATAAGGCCACTCATAGAAACATTACCTGAAATGGTCTCTCAAAAGGTCATTATTTTTACATGGCAGGCAGCTCACAAAAAGGCCAATGTTTTTTACATGAAATAGCTATTCATAGAGAGTTGAGGTTTTCTAGCTGTTCATAGAGAGTTGAGGTTTTCTGCATGAAATGTTCATTCACAAAGACCTACTCTACAATGAGATTTAGGTTTGATATCCCTTTTATTTTTATTTAATATGCAAGATAATCAATAATAAAAATATATGTATGTGAGTTTGGATTCTCACCTTAAAAATTTCAATTGTGATTAACAATGGTTAATTTTGAGTTTATCCTTTGACACAGATGGATAAAAACAATAAAGAAATGGATTACCATATCATAGATACGTGTCTCTTTTATTTTTTATATTTGTACAACCAAACTCAGAATTGCTTTCTAAACAAGCTTTCTTCATAACAAAATATATCGTAATATTGTTTACTAAAATATAAATCTCTGATATAATTTAGTTTTATATTTTTTTTCAAAGAAAAAACTTGATATATTCATATGAGAAATATATGCATTGCTGCCTTTTGCATCTTGAGCCTTACTAAAGCCTGTAGAGATCACAGCTTGTACATCTTTGTTGTATCCATCTCTACGAAACTTTCTGTTTTACAAGTTGCTGTTCCAAAGTAACTTTTTATATTTCTTCATGCCTTGTTGTAAGCCATTTGTACATTGCCTTCCAAAAAAAGATGAGAGCAAAAAGAAATTATGAAAATGGAGGGAGGTTACATATGCATTAGCACAGTATTGATTTTCTGCCCTTCATTGAACTCATATATTCTTGAGAGGGCTGGGAAGGGCTGTAAGGCTTATTTTGAGACAGTGTTTGCTTCCTCCTTAATTTCTATCAAGATATGACAATATGTAATTCAAGATATGACTATATGTAATTCATTCAAAGGAGGATTCCAACTCCCAAATTTCCAAGATGAGAGAGTCCAATCCAATGTTATAAACTGTGTTCTTGCTTGTTTCCCAATCAATAACCAATTTAGAGTCCCTAAGGACTTGGATCCTATTAATATTTTTCATTTTTGCAATCTGTGAGTCCCCAAGGACTTGGATCCTGTTAAGATTTTTCATTTTTGCAATCTGTGAAAGGAGACAGCGCAGAAAATTATACCTTATTATTGGTACCTCCGGCCATGGAAGATCTACTGTCTACTTCAAGAAAAATGTAAATGGGAAAGTATATGACAACCCCTATTCCATAGAATAATGGTGCAAGCACCGTCAAAATAACCCACTGGATATCATAATCCAACTCTGGCAATTTAGCTTTATAAATTTAACATAATAATTTAAATTTTTCATATCGTGTCTAGCTTACTATCCAAAAATACTCTCTTAGGAGGATTTTGAGAAAGTTCTTAAAACAACCCTCTAATGACCACTTCTTGCAATTCATCCATATCGCAAATAGAAAGTCAGAGAAGATGCACATCAAAGGAATATACAATCATTCTTCTGTATAGTTTTAATTTTTAAAAATAGAATTATATTATGTTAAATGATTATAAAGGGTTAAGCTTTGCAAGTTGGTTTAGAAAATTTTATGGATTTATAATACTAATGAATATGGGATTTTAACATATTTAAATATGTTAAAGTTTAAAATTTATTTATTTATTTAC
>APFE030121910.1:11085-31737 GCA_000404065.3 Pinus taeda | reverse complement strand
ATTATAAAAAAAAAATCGTAAGAAAAAGCTAAATTCAATTTAATGTGTTTTGCTAATTTCTTTATGTTAAATATTTATTAGAAAATTCTAAATCTTGTATATTTTTTTAAGTTATCACTTTTTTATAAATTTATTTAAGGGTTTTAAAAATAGTCACTTTTTAAGATTATTAATCAACTATTTAGAAAAATAGAACCTAATAACAAGAGAAATGTTGACATCTAAATTTTATTTGAGGATTTTTTTGGGAAATTTAAAATGACAAATTCATGTATTTCTAGTCTATTTCACAACTATGTTAGAACAAAGAAATTTAACACAAAGTTATCCACGATAAGGAAGAAACTATTAAATAAAAAAAACCACCATCACAAAACATTATTATGTGTAGTGAATGAAATCTAAGATTGTTAACAATAGTGATTGAAGTATTCATAGTAATATAAATTGCATCCATATGGATGCATAAGGAACTTCGCTTAAGTTGATGGAAGATGAGAAAACCAATCATGAAGAGACCATATCAAACGAACCCCAAATATGTTAAGCACGTATCTCTCAAAATCAATGAAATGTTAGAAGTTGATGAACTTCAAAGTTAATGAAATTGATTAGGTGTTACCACTAGTGATAATGTCAAAGAAAGAGATGGACAAGTTGAGAATATGTTGTGATTACTAAGAACTTGATGCAAGAATTACTAAAGATTTTTTTCTCTATATCGTTTATGGATACCATAGACTTACCATTCCTCGTCAGATTTTGTATATGTAACCATATCAACAATATGGAGAACTCTAAGAGATTGAAGACTGCATTCATATTAGGAAAAGGACAATATGCCTGTAATTGGATGACATTTAGAATATATAGTGTGCAAATTATATTATAGATAATGATAGTATATGCATTCATTAAAATGTTGACAATATATCTAAATACATTCTTGGGTGATTGGTGAATGCATCAATCACAAGACCGACATTAGGAAGCTTTGCTAAAATGAAGGAGAGTATATCAAATAATATGATTATCATTGAGTCCATCAAAGTGGGCTCTATGAGAGTAACTTTAAAAAGATCCTTATAAGATATGAGTGATTATGATGATGCAAGTTCATGAACTAACATTACCAATGACTACCTAAAAAGGAAGCAAGTGTCATTTAAATCAGGCAACATGCAACATGAAGCATTTGAAATGCTTAAATTGACGATGGTATATACACCCAAATTAGCATTTCTAAAGTGGGATCATGAGTTCCTTGCGCATTTACATGCTTCAAATTGCATGGCTAGATGCACTCTTGCATAATAATGGTTGCATAAGTTAGACCATTCAATCCACTTTACAAGTTTTGTTTGTTTGTTTGTTTTAGAAATCATTACCAAATTAAAAAATTAAATCAAAGATCAACCATAAAATTTCAAAAGATCCATAAACTACTGAGTATACATATCCAAGTCGATTACAAAATTCAAAAAATAATTCTATAATCAACAAAATATTTCAAAAGATAAATAAAAGTAGGAAGCATAAATATCCAGCTCCACCTACCGAGGTACATTGCTTAACATATTGTCCCATTAAAGAATATATAGTGAAAAAACATAAAATAATCACCTAAGGAGAGCATCAACTACATATACCACCTAGATGAAGGTGGTAGTGTCTTTGAGGAGTTAGTAGAGCATGCATACTAGTGAGGAGACAACATAATCAAGTCTTGAGGAGGGAGGTTGATGACACTAGAGAGTTGAACCAAAATTTCCTAATTTACAATGAGGGAGGCATCCACTATTCAAAAAATTCATGTAAATAATTCCTAGAGACATGGAAGGCTCTTCCTCCCACTGATACAAGGCTAGGAGTTGTTTCCCTACCTAAAATGAAGGCGTCCCTCACCTTATGCCTCTTGTTATCCATGGATTCAAATTGTGATTTCCACTTGTCTGCAACCAAAGCTTAATAGTCGATATTGTTGTGTCTCTTCTATATATTTTTCTTATTGGCGAGCCTTTCCTTAGTTCATAGATCTCTTCTCTCATGTAGTGACAACAATTCCTATGCATGACGATCTGAGAGTGCACATGAAATGACGCATCTAAACACCAACAAAGCAACCTACATAGGTACTTGCAAAGCTAAGGGAACATTCATGATAAACCACCAGTGGAGCTGTCGCCAACACCCTTCAGTAGATCTCAATAGATGAGAAACATAAACTATCGTGGATATTCCACTAGATAGTTCAACACAATAGATCTGATAAAAATTATATTTAAAAATACGAAATTCTACACTTTTGCGGTTTTATTTCTTTTTAGGTTTCTAGATCTATAGATTATTGTTAATAGTGTATGCATGCGAAATAAAATTATGTATAAAATAGAGAACGATGAAAAAAATCTCACAAACACATTCGACGCACAATATGACTAGGGAAACCCTTTCAAGAGAAAAATCCAATTGGAAGGTGAGGATGCTCCACTCTTTTTCTCTGAATGAAAATATGATTGTGAGTACAAAAAAGTATGGCTTGTGGTCTGTGGGCTACTATATTTCACAAATCCTCTGTGTGTGCTCTATCTCCTATCCCTCTTGCCTATTTCTGCTCAACTATGGAACAAATGCACTCGAAAGAATGGAACCCCTTTCCCTCCTAGTGGAACAATTATAATGCAACCCAATAACCTACTAGTGCTTAGGTTTGACTACCTAAACACTTAACAAGATTTACTTCTAGAGTCTTCTTCATCATAATCAAGTGGATAGCCCATTTTCCATGAATTATGAGGGGTGATATGGCATCCTCTCGAATTATGGTTGTGAAAATAGGAAGGTCAACTTTTGAGTGGCATAATTTTTGGATACAAACTGAAATTGATGCAATTCTTACGTTGTTGGAAAGGGCTCTATGTGTAGAATAGGAATAAAATGTGCCACAATAAAGCAATACAGTTTCACCCCCCAAAGAACATTGTTTGATGCCTTAAAACGCTCCTGGAAGGTTTCAGACCCCAATTTTCTAGATTGGGCCCTAGCGGTAAAAAGGGTCATGTGAGTTGATTCCTCCACTTTTTCCACTCTAAAAGCATCAATATGGATAAAAAACAATATAATGATCCAACTTGGATCACACCTACCCTTTTGGGAGGTTTTTGGTCCCCAAAATATTTTACTGAACGAGGTGAGTAAATTTTTTCTCCACCTTCTCTTGGGTACACCATTTGGCTTTTCCTGGAAGTTGTCCTTTCAACCCAATCTGCCAAAGTTCATGCTACCCTTGTCTTGTAGTTATGGACCTCTTTTGTAAAGCTATATATTTTGTCAACTCTGCCTGAGCATCTAGTGCCAAATCATCCATAGAAGGTAGGACACATTCCTCTTCTTGATCTAACATGGAAGGCTCATATAATTTTGTATTCCCTGCATTCAAAACTGAGTAAATGCACATATATGGTGTCAAACTATGTTTATAGGAATTATCACCCACCTTTTCCAGTATCTCGAGGGGACCATACTATAGAGCCTTGATTTTTTTACTAGGCCCCTATAACCTCTCATTGTTCAAATGTAGCCATAATCTCTCTCCTACCTTGAAGGATTTCTTTGTTCTATGTTGATCATGCCTGGCTTTATATTTCTCCTGTGACTTTTGTAGTGTCTCTTGTACTTGTATATGGATTTGCTTGATCTTCTCTATAAAATTTCCTGCCCTCAAGGCGTCTCCTATAAGATCTTCCTTCGCTCCTCCTTGTTGTCTATAGGAAATGTACAAAGGTGAAGGTGACAAATATCCAAAACAAGTTTCAAATGGGGCCTTTCTAGTAGAAGTGTGGATTGCTTTGTTGTAAGAATACTATATATATACCAGATTTTCATCCCAGGTCTTTGGATGCTTCTGGTTGTATCCCCTCAATAGTTGCACCAAAGGCCTATTGACTACTTTTTTTTGTCTATTTGTCTATGGATGGAATGTTGTAAACCTCTTCAACTTCATGTCCATATTCTCCCACAGTGTAGTCCAAAATGCATTGAGAAGTATTGTGTCCCTATCTAAAACAATGCTACTTGGTATCCCAAAGTGCACCCATGCCTATCCAAAGAACAAGTTTTCTACTTCTTTCCCACTAATGGTATTTTTACAGGGCATCAGAACACATATCTTGCTAAACTTGTCAACTACCACAAAAATGTAGTAATGTCCTTCTTGGTTGTTGGTAAACCTCCCACAAAGTCCATGGAAATTCTTTCCCAAGGACGAGTGGTTACAGGTAAGAGATGATATAGACCTTGTTTCATGTTGCTAGGCTTGTTGGTACAACAAAGCCTGCATCCTATTATGAATCTAGCTACTTGTTTTGCATCTTGGGCCAATACACATATCTCTGCAAGTTGGCTACTGTCTTTCCTACACCAAATTGCCCTGCAACCTTGGAGGCGGGAGTCTCTCTAATTAGCAGCAATCACTCACCTTTAGGGACATGCACCTTCTCCAACATATAGAGTAACCCATCCTGGAGATGTTAGTCAATAGTGCTATTGCCACATCCACACAAATCTGACTTTGCAACTATTGAAACACCTCCTTTAGTCCTCCTCTTCTGAATATTCTTATCTATATGCATCATGGGTGAATGACTCCATATGTGTTAGAGTTACCAAAGTTGTGGTCTTTGATGTGGGTGGCCTTAAAGCATGTCGTCCAACTTGTTTGTGTTACCCTTCTTGTACTTGATCACCAAATGAAACTGTTGTACAAATCCCATCCATTTGTAATGCGTGTTTCACTGTAGCTTACTTTGGGCCTACATGTATGGTAGTGGCTAGTGATTTGTGTGGATTGTTGTCTCCTTTCCCATTAGATAGTGCTTCCCTTCTTCACATCTTGCACTAGGGCATAAAGCTCCTTGTCGTAGGTAGGGTAGTTAGGAACCGCCCCATGAAATACTTCACAATATTGGTAGCATATAGGCCTTCCTCCCTACATCAAGACCACTCCCAAAACATACCCACTTGCATCTATCTCCACATCAGAGGGCTACTGCAAGTTTGGTAATTCCAAACTGGTTCTTGATTGATCTTCTTCTTTCTAGTTCCTTGAAGACCCTCTGTTGACCCTTTCCCCATAAGAAACTCTTTCCACTTGCTATTATGACATCCCATGGCGTTGCTATCATTTAAAATAGGATATGAATTTCCTTAGGTACTATGCTGCTGCAACAAAACTCCTAACCTAAGAAACATTAGTAGGCATCTACTATTTCATGATGGCTCCCATCTTGGTTAGATCTATATTCAACTCTCCGCCACCTATCGCATACCCTAGATACACCAAAAATTGCTATGCAAACTCATACTTCTTGAGATTTTCTAGTAGTTGGTGTTTCTTTAATATCTCCACCACCTACGTCAAATGTGAGATGTGCTCCTCCTAGGTAGCATTGTATGCCATAATATCATTCAAATAGGAAATAACAAATGAATCTATAAAAGGGCGTAGTACATCATTCATTATTCTCATAAACATGGTTGATGCATTACATAAGTCAAATGACATGTGTAATCACTCATACAAACTTTTCCTGGTTTTGAGGGTTGTCTTCCAAGTCTTGTTCTTTGACTCGAGCTTGGTGATATCCAGGCTTTAAGTCCAACTTGGTGAAGTATTTTTCTTGTTGTAATTGATCTAGCATATCATCTATCCTGGGCAGGGGGTACTTGTTCTAAAGTGTGATTTTGTTCAACGCCCTATAATCAATACACATCCAGCAAGTCCCATCTTTCTTTAGTACCATGATGATGGGTGACCCACATGGTGATGTACTTGGTTGAATGACACCCTGTTCCAATAGTTGTTGCAACTATTTCTTCACCTCACTTGCTTCTATAACATATTGCCTATACAACCTAATGTTTGGTAATGGGGAGTTCGACAATAGCCGGATCTCGTGCTCCACTTCCCTCTTAGGTGGTAACCCTTTAGGCTCCTGGAACACATCCTTATATGCCTATAGAAACTATTCCTATTTTTGTTTTTGTTTCTTAGTACACCGTTGTTGTTTCTGTTTCTTAGTACAACCCTGCAGGGATGCCTTGCCTCTTACTAACTCTTCTACAAACTGTTTTTCCTTAAAAACAATAAAACATACTTCTTGTTGGAACTAATCAATTTAATGGCTTGGTTGGCACTTACCAAATAAATTTTTGACTTTCATTTGTGTGCGTTAATGGTGAATGGTTTTCCATCCTTGATAAGTCAAAGGAGGAATTGGACGAGGGGCATAAAGAAGACTTGGGTGCTTGTGAAGGGAGCTCAACCCCTTCACCTACTCGAGATACAAAGGAACAGATGGTGGTAGTGTCGGAGGAAGAGGAACAGGAGGCTACTCGTACAAAGGTGGCAACATATCGACATCTGCATCACCACGAGAGGAAACTTTCATGGAGGTGGGGTTTGGAGCATCATAGAAGCTATGGCTATGGATACACTTCGTGTCGGAAGAACAACTATGGACACACTTGAGACCAAAGAAGCAGTAGCCTTGGATACACATGGCATCCGAAAAGCAAAAATTGTGGATACTAGTTGGATCTTCACATGAATATTGAATCTTGCATGTACATGTATGGACTCTGAAACATGACTCCACATACATTAAGGGGAACCACATATAGTTCTACTTCATCAATAAAAACAACACTGATGGAAAATCTAATTTTTCATTGTTTTGTATAGTTACTTTTCAACTTCACATCCTTAGTTACCCATCCTAATGGATATGGGCTTGGATGCTCACAAAATTCCAACCCAAACTTCTTGAATAACTCTGTTGAAATGAGATTTGCTTGCAATCCTAAGTCAAATGAAGCATTAATCTTGGTATTCTTGATCTATATCTTTATATGGAGGACTTTGGTCATTTCTATCTCTTCCTCTTCCTAAAGGCTACTCAGATTCACCTTCTTCTCCATTGATGTACAAACGATCTTCTCATCTACATCCGTGATGCTTTCAACTTGGTTGCTCAAATCAATGGCCATGAGATTCTTCTTCTTATTTTATTTCTTTTTGTTCTTTAGGTTAAGCTCTGGATGTAGCTTCTAACACTTCTCCTCTATATGGTTGTCAATGTTTCAGTGGTTCTAGGATATTTGCATAAGTGTGCTATGGCTGTTGTTTTTTATATTTCAACTCTTTATGCTTCTTTGTCCCCTCCTTAGAACCAATTTGTTGCTCCTTCTACTTCAATCCATTTGATTGCCCTTTCTTTACACCTATGTTTTCCAGTTATAGTGCCTATACACAAGCCTCATCCACCAATCTAGGATTAAACAACATCACTTGCTCCTGTAGATGGTGGTGTAGATCCCCAAAATATTTGAGTATATCTAGGTTCTTTGGGGAGATACCCAACATTATGGCCATCTTTCTGAACTCTATGGTGTACTCTTGCATGCTTTGCCCCTACTTTTGGTTTAATTAATGCCACCGGATCCACTGGTCCTCTTCATACCCAATAGGTGAAAATTGTTACTTTATGAGGGTTTTGAAGTTCCCCCACTTAGTCATTAGAGGTTCTCCCTCCAATATCAAGGTCTCAATGTGGATTTCCCACCAATTCAAGGCATGAACCTCAAATTTTGATTACACAAATGAAATCTTCTATTCTTCCTCAATTTGATGGATAATGAAATACACTTCCAATTGCTACAACTAGTGACTTAGCTTCAAAGCATCGATTTTACTGTGGTACAAATTGATATCGACCTTCACTTCCATTTTGAACAGGGATTTTGAGTAATTCATGGCACTCAAACTGGTTGACCTTTTTCAAGTCCTTTCTCTGATAGGTTCTTTGTTTCTTCTCGATCTCCTGATCCCCTCTATGATTTGTCCTCTGCATTAGAACCCCCACCTTCTTTGAATATCCAAGCTTATTGCTAAGGACCATAATGAGGAGATTTAGGTTACGATTTATATCTGCGAGTTGCTGTTCCAGTTGTGAAAACCTCTCCTCTGTAGAATCACGAGGGTTATTTATAGATTCGTCGACCATGATTAGGGTTTTATGATTTTTGGCCTAACTGATATAGATCCCCTACAAATTTCCACAATATACCCAAAGAAACATGCTTTGCTACCAATATGATTTGTAAATTTCCGTGGATATTCCACTGGATATTTTTTCACAACACATTTGATAAAATCATATTTAAAAATCTAAAATTCTACACTTTTACAGTGATATTTCATTTTAGATTTCGAGATTTTTAGAATACTATTAATAATGCATGCACGTGAAATAAAATTATGCAGAAAATAGAAAATAATGAAATAAAGATCACAAACACATTTGACACACGATATGACCTGAAAAATCGTTACATGAGAAAAACCCAATTGGAAGGTGAGGTCACTCTACTCTCTTTCTCTGAATGGAAATATGGTTGTGAGTATAAAGAAGTATGGCTTGTGGCCTGTGGGCTACTATAGTGCACAAATCCTCTCCGCGTGCTCTATCTCCTATCCCTTTTGGCTAATTTTTCTCAGCTATGGAACAAATGCACTGGAAAGAATGAAATTCCTTTCCCTCCTAGTGGGTCGGTCATAACACAGCCCGACATCCTACTTGTGGTTAGGTTTGACTACGCCAACTCTTAATTAGAGTTACAATATATAATCTTTTAGAGTATTATTCATCATAATCACATGGCTAGCCCCTGTTCCATGAATTATGGGGGGCTAACGTGGCATCCTCTAAAATTATGGTGGTGAAAACATGAAGGTCAACATATATGTGGCATAACTTTCACATATAGACTTTAATTGATGCGATTCTTATGTGATTGGAAAGGTCTATGTGTAGAATAGAAAAACAAGGTTTCATGCTAAAGCAACAAAGTTTTACCCCCTAAAAACATCGTTTGATGCCTCAAAATTATCTTGTAAGGTTTCAAACCCCAATTTGCCAAACTGGGTTCCGCGAGTAAAAAGGGCCCTGTGAGCGGATTGCTCCACTTTTTCCACTCTGAAAGCATTGAGATGGATGAAGAATAATTTAATGATCTAACCTAGATCAACCTATAGGAGTAACATAGAAGAACATCGATTGTGAGAACTCAACATAAAATTCCCTAAATACCAAGAAATAATAACACTTGGCTAAACAAAAGTAAAACATAATAAATTGATTAAGGACCACTCATAGTCCTACATATGATGTCAATAGATACCAACACTAGACACCTAAGTTCCCATGATAGAAAGAGTAATGAAAGTTAGTTGGAAACAAAGGGGGGATTTAATTCCTTAACCCATTTGAGATCTTTTCAATGTGATGGGTGAAGAGTAAGGGATCTCCTTTCCATTTATTCATGTTTTTTTTTTAATTTTTCTTTATGTTATTGTTTTTTTATGGTAGTGGGGCTCTTCAAGGAGATTTTAAGCCTTTAAATTTCATAATTTCTCACATCATGAGTCCTTAAATTCCATATTTTCCTTCTTCAATCTTAAGCTCTACATAGAACATTGCGTCAAAATTAAGGCTATTAGAAAATTTCACTTAGAATAGGAGATCTAATTAGAATCCCCAACAATAGTGGCTTCCAATTTGATTTTCCAACTCAAAATCTGTAGTCCTTAGGATGTGGCAAGAGCCTTTGCTTCATTTTTTTTGGCTTCTCTAGTCCTTTGAGTGAATTTTATCTCCTTTTGTCCTTCAGGTTCAAAGACAACACCCCTCACTCATGCCACCTCTACTTCAATTTTTTTTTATTACTAAACTTTATCTTATGACACGTTGTGAAGCATTTAGTACGATATATGTTGTATAGAAAATTTGATACTACTTATTACAGACTTAATAGTAGGGTAAATGATAACATTTTGATTTCACACCCTTTCGTAGAATCCTACCAAAGTTGTACAAGGGTGTTGATGATTACTTTGTAATTAAATAGTGTCCACCATCCACTAGAAATATCAATGTAAGGAAAATAAGGTTAATAAAGAAGTGAACACTATCCCAATTAATCCATGGATTGTTATATCATGTGGAAAAACACCATGTCTTAAAAATATTAGTAATGCAAAGAAGATTCTTTAGTTCGAGATATGTTGGCCAACATTATTTCAGAATTGTGGCAAACGAGTAAATATTAATAATATAACAAAGGATAGTAAGATTCACTATGCAATTTCCATGCCTTTATATCCAATATAACCACAAAATCAAAGACAAGGTTTGAATTTCGTAGGACATGTTTGAATGTTGCTATAGAATACACTAAAAAATGGTATTGGGCCATTCCTTCATCAATATTCTTGACCCTCGGCTCGATTTTCTAAAAACCAAAATTTCCCTTGTTAAAAGATAGTGAAAAGTGGTCTTGATCTTTAGTCAGCCCCAATTTTCATGTTGACTTCTTTTCCACTATCTCTTTGTCGATTTCCTGGATTTTCCTCCAAACCTCCTTGCAACCTACAAACTCTTTCTCTTGAATGTAAAACCTTGCTTTCATTTTTTTTTAAAGTTTAATTGTGCTTAGCTAAAATTTTGAAATATGGGCTCCTCTATGTTACCCTTGATTTGATTCCATGATCAAGCCCGATGGCTAGATTGGTCCCTCCCTCATCAAAAGATAGTTAAGGGATCTCCATTTTATAGGTAGCCCTAATTCTCAAATAATCCCACCTTTTTCTTTTTAACTCTTCACACATGTGGACTTTTAAAAGTTTAAATAAAATTCTTAGCGTATACATGTCACTTATGCATTATCAAACTTTTAAAGCATATCCTATCTAAACTCAAGTCAATGGTATCATAGCTCAAACCACCACCTTTCAAATTTACATATAAATGTAAGTCTTACCTTAATTTGTTTATGATCTAGATTAGATCATTACATTGTTTGTCATATATCTTGATGCTTTTAGAGAGGAAAAGTTAGAGGAATCATCTTGTAAGTTTAGTTTTACAAGCATGTCCCACTTTGCAGAATTGGGGTCTTGAACTTTTCAGGGCCATTTTGTGACATCAAATGAGGTTTTTTGGAGTCCACAACATTTCACTTAAGTGAGAACCCTTGGTGTTGTTCTACACCCAAACACATTTCCAATGGTGCAAGAAAGACATTAGTCAAAGTTTATATGTGAAAGTTATTACTCCCGGAAGTTAACCTTCTAGTTTGACCACCATGGTTCAAGAGGATGCCACACTATACCCCATTACTCATGCAAAAGGGGTTAGCCACATGTGGAATATGAAGAGGACTCTAGAAAGGTCAAAATTGTAACTCTAGTTGAGAGTTGAAGGAGTCAAACCTAATATTATAAGGAGTCGAGCTATGTTAAAATCAGACTAATAAGAGGAGTAGGGATTCCATTCTATTGGATTGTATCTTGTTCCATAGTGGAGTAGATCAACCAATACTAGGAGTTAGAGAGCATAATAGAGGGCATTAGTTCTTTGTGGTATCTTAATGGGTCACAAGTCTCAAATAGCTCCATAGGGAGTGCCTTGCCTTTTTAACTTGCATTATTTCCATTCTAGAGAAAAGAGAGTAGAGAAACCTCACTTTCTAGATAGGTTTTCTCCCATAAGGATATCCCAGAGGAAATCCTTGTGTTCATTATGGTTGGTGTGTGATTGTATTTGTTGTTTCCTAGATTTTGCATTTTATCTATTTCATGCACAAGCATAAAAATTATTAACTAACTAACCTAGAATCTATGTAATTTAACTTGCATAATATAGATTTCAGTTTATTTTATCAGATTTGTTGTGGCATTTTGTCCAATGAATATCCATGACAATTTATATTCATTTCATTTATTTAAAAGTTTAAATTTGAATGTAAAACACATTTCAAATATTTTATACACTAAAGCAATGATTAGTCTCCCCTCATAATGCTTAAAATTGCAATTGAGCTCATGAACATTACAACCCTAAAATAGGCACCTATCTATCAACTTTTCTAACAAGGTACTTGATTTTAAAACACTCTTGTTCGACTAGTGATGTTTATTTGAAATGAGCTAGTAATTTATATTCTTTGTTTTATCCAACAATGTTAGTGATTGCATGCATCATCGATACAATTCCTCTTTCAACTCTTGAAATTTTTTTTTGCATCTAAGTGAGTTACTGCATAAACTTTAGTTTTTGTATTCCCCCTATACAAATTGATTTTGATAAACGTAAGTTCGAACTATAAATCCCAACAAAAGTTCAAATATTTTCTATGAAATCATGTTCCTTAAAGTAGGGTCAATGTCACCATCCTTACAACTACTTTTCAGTTCAAATTTGTTGGAAGATATCTATTAATTCATTTAAATCAACCTTTTGAGCTAAGCCTTGCATGCCTTGTTTCTATGTTGTGCTATTCTACTAGAACTTCTATATGGATACTAATGGATATGACAGGAGGAAGAAAATCACTTAGGAGAAATAAATAAAGGGGGTTAGTTGATGGATACAATTGAGATCATAGAGGTTATTGAGACAATAACACTAGTAGGACAAGCAACAAATCATGGAATCCTAGGTCATTAGATATTCTAAATTGTCCATTTATGTATTATACAATTCATACACTACTCGAGTTAATGGGGCCCACACATACAATGAATTGTTTCTTTTGATAAAAAATCGAAACAAACTCGGGGATGATGAGGACTTGGATGAAGAAGGAGAAGAAGAGATCACTACAACACATACTTTTAAAATATCCTTCATACATAATGTAGTAGATATATATTTAGCAATGCCTTGTGTAGAAGTGGTTAGATATATGATACAACATACAAATGTTGGTACCAAGATAATTTTGAATGATCTAGGAAAGTGTGTTGTAGCATTCACATCAACAAATTTTGAAACTTACTATAATATGTCAAAGGTTCAAATATATTTCACCAACGAGTGGTTGAAAGTATCTATTCATGACCATAACTACTATGAGATCTTGATTGATTTTTATGAGGAAGGGAGGAATTCCAAATCTTTAAGCAATGAGCCTTTCCCCACTATGAACTCCAAGTTAAGATACACATAGGTAGCCCAATTGGTCACCCAGGCCTATGGAGAGAAATATTCAACTCATGTGAGGATATCCTAGGTGCTAATGATGTATGAGATCCCGAAGGAGACAAAACTTTGATTGGGATGATATCCTCTCCAACTAGTAGAATCTACTTGAAAGGATTAGATGGATGCATTCTTAGGAACCATACAATTTTACATTTAATATTACCTATTATATGTGTGTTCTTTGTGCACATTCATGGGATTAGGTTGGTCTTGGTCCCTAGAATAACTCCCCATTCATGTATCTCAAAGACTTATGAAAGAACATTTATAAATTTTAGTTTGCACTTATTTGTAATAGCTTCTTGGAATCATTGTATGAACTCATATTTTGTAAACATTTCCTAAGAATATACTAGAAACTACAAAAGTATTGAAAAAAATTAGAGATTGGTACTTAGATGAATACTCTACCTATATCATGATTTATGGTGTTATATAAACACCTCATACACTTCTACCTTAAGTCCTGAATAGTTTGATCATTCAAGAAATTGGATACCAAATGGATAAATGATTTTAATGCATGCCTAATCCAACATCAAAAGAAGTTGTACCCCACTTTTCTATTGTATTGGCATGTATGGGCCACATATGGGCTAACAATTCTAATAGAGCTAGGATGGAAGAAAGAAACATTGAGGAAAATCATTTTACATTTGGAAAGAAATTAAATGCATGTTCTCTTGCGGATTATTGAAAATCATAGATTTGAGATGAATATATCCTTCGCCTATTGGCATGAAGAGATTGTTGTTAAAAAATTATCACAAAAGAGCATTGGCCTATGAAGAGATTTTAAATATTTGCAAGTTATTATTGAGAAGAAAGAGAGAAGAGAGGAGGAAGTTAAAAGGGATCATGCTAAGAGATAAAATCTTCAAGAAAAAAGAAAAGAACATGAAAAAATAGGATTGGAATTATTGGAAAATGCCAAAAGAAAAGTTGCCAAGAAAGAGGAATTGACAAAGAAAAAAGAGGTTGATGCTAAAACCCGCGTTGAACTATCAACAAAGAAGAAAGAAGCAAAAAAGGAAAAAAAAAATGAATTATAAAGGAAAGCCAAAGCTAATGCAAAAGTTGAGAAGTTGAAATCTGATGCTGAAATAGAAAATATAAAGCTATTAGAGTTATCTAGAAAAGGAACTAAAGAAAAAGCTAAAGAGTAGAGGATAATCGAAGAAGAAATCAAAAAGAAAAATGAAGATGATACTTAAGAAAAAGAGTCCAACTTAGAAAGGGATGAACTAGCACAATCGGTGAATGTCAATGAAGGAAACATGGAGCAACGAAATTCTTCATGAATGAAAGAAGCCATCAATACTAAAAAAATTCCAGTACCTTTGGTCTAAGAAAGGTTGGAGGAGGCCACTGCAATATTCCAAATCTAGTAGATGTTTTTGTTAATCTGAAATTGTTTTTATATGATAATTAGAGGAAGCAAGTAATAAGCAAAAGCATAAAAGAAAAAAAATCAACATGGTTTCTGAAATAATACTTACTACTAAAGTTGTGGTGATGGGTACAAGAAAACTAATATTTTCCCCTCCGTTTATATTGGATTAGATATTGTCCAAGTTAATGTTCATAAAGGTGTGCACGGGGAGAAAATATGAAAAAGTATGAAAGAAAAACCACCTTGCTAGAAAATCAAGTCAACTATTAGAAATCCAACTAGTATGATAATTCAAATTTTATTAACCATGCTTTCAAAGTGTAAAATGAATTAAACAAATAGAATTTTATGATTGAGACCAACATGTTTAGGCCTATGGTAGAGATATTGTTGATGTTATGAGTCATGTTCCAACATGGAACCTTGTGATAGGGATTCTAGTCCCTAGTATTTGTGTATTTCCATATATATTATTATTTGTATGATGTGAGTATTATTGAGATTGTTATTGTCTAGGCATTTTAGTTCCTTATTATTAGGGGCTACTTGAATTTTTTATTGGGATGGTTGAGATCTTTCCTAAACCTATTCCCTATTTTGATGTATAGATCATATTTTGTTGGATATGGAGAGTCTTTTTCTCCTTGGTTTGTTGAAGTAGTTTCCTCTTGTAAAATCTATATAATAAGCTTTTGATTTGATTAATAAAACTTAGTCAAATTTTATATTCATTCTCGTTATGTATGAACTCGATTCCCGCGAGTGTGATTTCCCACTTCATTGTGAAATCTCACATCATTGGTATGAGATAAATTTTGATCTTTTTGGGATCTAGGTTCGTTAATCTTCCATTTATTTTATTTGTTATAGAGATTTTGACTCATGCTTTGGTTTGAGTTGTTTTAGAGTATAATGTTGCTAAATATATATCCCAACAACTTTCATAGTTGAATTTAAATGCATATTTTTATATCTACCACTCATTTCATATTTGATGGAACTTTCACATTTTTCTTTCATGATTATATGCTCATATATCAACCCCAAACACTCAAATTGTGGCCATATGACTCAATTTCAATGCTAAAATTATATTCGTGGTTATACAAACTACAAACTTTTTACAAGTGTCATGATATCTATATATCATTTTAGAGGGCATATTATAACTCTTTTAAAATGATTTTCTGTTAGCTCAAATGGGCATCTTAGATAATTTCATTTCATTTCTTGGTTTATGAGTTATCATTGTCTGAAGTCTCATAGGTATGAAAACAATGTATTCACATGTACCTTGCATTTCAAGAATAATTTTCTCATTTCATAAGCTACCACAAAGAAAGTATCTTATATCAGTGGAAGATCTATTTGATATCTCAAATAGATCTTTGATAAAATTTTATTTCATCCCTTATAGCAAATCTACGAACGAAATTGTAGCTAGAGGTCCATTGGCTTTGCAACTCCTGTCCTTAGGCCTAAGCTCATTTTATTTCATTCTATCCCTATCATTATCTTTTGTTGACATTTTGTAGCCCTGTTTGGTGATACTATATTATGTAAAAATCATCTCAGAGTCAACATTCTGACATGTGTGCTGGCCAACGTAAAAATATAGCTAGATATTGCTCCATGGTTAAAGACTTTTTGTTGTACTATAAGTCCTCATTCATAGTTGCATAGAGAATGTAATATTGACTTGTATACATCTTGTATCCAATATTTTCCTAGATTACTAGCAAGCTTTGTATTTTGGTACCTAGGTGTCTCAATAAATGGAAATATGTCAATAGGATGGTTAATAGCTCAATCTTTATAGTTAGGTTGATGTTAGGCCCTAAATAGGTTCCTAGTCAATCTGTGGCATACCAATGTTTGGACCAAGGGTATAGTTGATTCCTAATTGCTATATTGTTTCAAATCATACTCTCACAATTGAGGAAAGGAAAATCAAGATTTTATTTTGAGAACACATATATCATTTTTGATATTCAAATATGTCCATATTTGGCATCATCCACCAACATTTTGGGTGTCTTTGTAACACTATATTAAGCAATCATTTTTCCCACTCCTTTTTTATTTTCTTTACAAGATGCTTTGGTATATGTGACTCTAGGATTTTACATGTCTTATTTTGGTAGTTACTTAGGGACTAAAAGTCTCCATGTCATATTCTTGTCATAATAAATTCTTCTTTAATAACTTTACCATTTAGATCATGCAGATGTGTATGGTGTTTTACCCTTTTAGAAGCTTGTTTGATGGGAGAATTTCAATTGGTTTTGAGAATTCATATACTATTATATGGATTTGGGTTTTAGGTCTTTGAATCACTA
Source organism: Pinus taeda (assembly GCA_000404065.3). Classification (NCBI taxonomy): domain Eukaryota; kingdom Viridiplantae; phylum Streptophyta; class Pinopsida; order Pinales; family Pinaceae; genus Pinus; species Pinus taeda. The sequence goes on along the minus strand of APFE030121910.1, from coordinate 14,902 downwards.
GTTTCATCAGCCCCAACAACAACTTTTTATATCTGCCTTGATAGAATTGGAGGCCAATTCTTCTATGATTAAGATGAATGATAGGGATTCTAGTAATTAGTATTTGCATATTTGTATATATACATATATCTTACTATTTTGTATGATGTGAGCATTATTAGTATTGTTATTGTTGAGACCTTTTGGTTCCTTAATCTTAGGGGTAGTTGAGATTTTTATGGGAATGGTTGAGATCTTTACTCAACCTATTCCTTGCTTTGATGCATAGATCCTATTTTTGTTGGATCTAGAGAGTCTTTGTATCCTTAATTTTTTGACATAGTTCCTCATGTAAAAGATATATAAGGTTCTAATTTGATGAATAAAACGTGTCATATTTTGTGTTCATCCTTATGTGTATGAACTTAGCACTCATGATTGGGACTTCCCTACATAAACTTGCTTATCAACAAGTTCAAGTATAGTTTAATGGAGAAATGGTTTGGTAGTCCTTCCTAAAGGAAATACCTATAGAAATTCGACTTTTCTTGTGTATGAGAAATTTGTTTTATATTCTTTATCTCATTGATTGTTTGTCTATAGCCATAAAAATAGTATTGTAGTTAGTTGTTCCCTTTTAGACTTCTCTATTATGCAATTGCTTATTTAAATTTCTACTTTTATTTTCCTATTAATTTTTTGTGAGATATAAAATAGTAATCTAATTTTTGCTAGATTTACTTCCTTGGTTTTGTTAGTTTAGCATGGGAATTACTTTGCATTTTTCATATTATAATACATCTCATTTAATTCATCCTAAAAAAATTAAATGATGGACCATGTTGAAATTGGTAAAATCGCTAATAACCATTTAAAGGTGGCCAAGCCATAAACTACATGGATTTGTTAATCCAAACAATGTAAGACATAATTGGAACCCTTGACTAGGGAGAATACTTATTGATTACACATGATGATTCAATTATGTCAATAGTAACCTAGATAACATACCACAAGGCTATGCAAATGCCTTAAGAGTAAATATATATCACATAGGAAGAGAAAGTGACGATAAATTTGTATGTGAAAGAAAAGAAGTCATAATGATGTTTGATAAAAAAATTGGATAAAAAAGTATGGGCATGCATTGAGAATCATTTGAATGATGTGATCAATATAGATGGCATTTATCCTGACACTTTTTTATTAAAAAGTATCATTAAAAACTAATGACAATATGAGTGGTCATTAATGAAATGTCATTCAATATGCATCAATTTGTACTCATGAAATTATGCACAACATGTGATGACCATCACAAAATATCGTGTACCAGTGGTCACTCATGAGACCATGTGATGTCTATCACCCATAGGATCGCATGGAACATCTAGGAATATTAATCAAATTTTGAGTGATTATCACTTCAAGTGTGACATTGAAAGTATAGCCACAAAATAAGTCATCCAAATGAATGTTTGTCGTATCTCCAAGGCCAACATACACCAAATTATTTGAAAGGTATCTAAAATCTAATAACAACTTAGATCCATCTTAATATCAGATTAATCAAGCATCGAGAGGGATCAAATCTCTTGAGGTGCAAACTTCTTTTAGAGTGCAAAACGTGAAGAAAGGTTTTCACCTTAAGAGATTGGATCCCTACCGATGCTTAATATATGTGGGGTCAAGATAAATATATGTTTGTTGTTATTTATATACACCATCTATCAACTCCATCTTGAGCATGGGAGGAATTACACATCTCTTTCATTTTGAGTAACACATTAATAAATTGTTATGACAATACAATTCTCTTTGAGATTGTAATTTTTCATTATTTAAATTGCATTCTTAAATGCATAAATGGACACACACACACACACACATCATCTCTCAAATCCATATTGAGCACATAATGAATTACATGTCTCCTTTATTTTGAATAACACACTAATAAAATGTTATGACAATACAATTCTTTGTGAGATTGTAATTTTCCATTGTTTAAATTGCATTTTTGAATGCATAAATGGATTCAACACTTTGAAAATCCCCTTGGCACTCGAATTGTCTAGACTACACAACTTGACAAATATTTATTAGAATTTAGACAAAATTAACTGAAAAAATATACTTGGGAAAGAGTCAAAATGTATAATAGTTAGATTAAGTGAAATGTTTTTACCATAAGTTTTTTTTGTTTTTATTTTTATTTATAATATATACATAGTTGACATTGAAATAATTTACTCAACATGTGCATTGCAATGTTTTATTTTCAGTTGTTTTATATAATATATACATAGTTGACATTGAAACACTTTGCTCAACATAGTTCGGTAAAACTTAACTTGGTGAAAGAGTCAAAGTTGCTTTGTCAAACGATGGTGGTTTTGAGCACATGTTTTTTGTTTCCCATGTATCGCCGGTAATGAAGCCTTTAAAAGGCTTGGGAATACTTCATTGCAATGTATTAGGGATATGAGTAGTGAAGGCTCAGTTGGACGAGTTTGGACAAGGGACACTAATAGAATATTTTCTTAGTTGGTTTTTCTGTAGATTGGGGTTTTCTAAGATAAACATTATGTTTAGAATTTTTGATTTGTTACTAATTGTTTTTAATATTTGTCGGTTAATTTATCTTGGTAATTTTTAACATGGTATCAAAGTCAAGTTAATCTAGACTCTCCAAGGAGAGTGGTTTAATGCAGGGAACCAAGAAGGGTTTGATGGGCGTGATGATAGTCATCAATGACTGTTGTAGTGCTGGGAAATTTCATAAAGATGAGATGCACCTACATGATGAGTGCATCGAGAATATATTATTCCTAAAGCTAAGAGGAGAATAATTGTGTGAATTTGTGGTAGCAATGGTTGATAATTTTTTTTTTAAGAGGTTGTGGAGTGGAGGTTCTTCCCTACCTATTGGATGATCCCATGATCATTGGCTAAGTAGATGACACCAAATGGAGCATATGACTAGGTAATTTATACTAAGTATACACACAAAGTGTTTGATGTAATCCTTTAATGAGGTGACTTATCGTGGATTCACATAATGTGGTTGTACATGGATGAGGAGAGCATACGATATGCCAAATCGAGAGGATGATGACATAAGTGTCAGGATATCAAAAAAATAAAATAATGAAATTATAATGAAATCAAAAACATTTTGAATTGCATATAAATGAGCATCAATTATAAGACTCGATACCCTAGGAAATTACTGGTAAATGTTGGAGTTAGACCTAGGTGATAAGAGGGCTTCATGAATTAACAAATACCTTGGATAGAAAATTTGAGGGGAATAGAGCCTGGAGGTGAGTGGTGTTGGCTCACTTGTTCTGTTTGGATGGAATTGGTCAAGGGAAACTCCAAGTCAAGGTTTAAGGGGGGGATTATTAATAATACTTGACTCATTGAAAGAGTCAAAGCTGCTCGGTAAAACACTGGTGGTTTTTGGAACATGGTTTTTGTTTCCCATGGTTTTGGGGTCGTGTATTGCATCTAGTGAATCCTTTAAAATGATTGGGAATACTTCATTGTAATATTCCAAGGATGTGAGTGGTTAAGGCTCACTTGGCCATTTTTGGCTAAGGGACACTAATAAATATTTTGTTAATTGGTTTTTCCCTGAATTAGGTTTTCCAGGTTAAAAATTGTGTTTGTGATTTGTGATTTGTTGTTGGTTGTTTTCTCTAAGTAAATTTATATTTCTCTCTAATAATTTCAACAAACATAAATATTTAAATATTTTATTTATGGTCCATACACGCACACACACACACACACACACACACACACACACGCACATACACACGCACGCACGCGC
>APFE030121910.1:0-10894 GCA_000404065.3 Pinus taeda | reverse complement strand
TTTATTTATTTTTTAAAGAAAAATTGTAATTTTATTAGTGTAAATAAAATTACATCCGCATGTGCTTAGAGCACGTTGCTTAAGTAAGAAACTACCACTGAAATTATTATATCTCTCAGTTAGATTGAGAAACATACGGAAAAACAAAACCAAGTATACATCCATCTTATAATAACCTTATGTATTTTTTTTCTTTAAACATGAAAATACAACCATTACGACTATAAAAAATATCATAAAAGTAGAGAAACCATACATAACAATGTTGATAAGACTTGCATTTACCAAAACCAAAAAATAAGATCAAGTGGGAGTTGCCACTGGATCATCCACTTGAAGACCTTCAATAAAAGGCCTATGGAAGTACTTTGTGATAGCTTCGTTTAGTTGCTTGTTGATTTTCCAGACTCCTAGAGCCTAAGAAGAACCTGCCTTAGGGAGAGAGTCTGCGTCATTATTCCACACCCTATAAATATGGTGACAAGAAATATGATTAAAATGTTGTTTGAGAAAAGAACTTCCTGAAAGATGGGTATTAGCATGTGAATGTGACAATGTTGCAAACCATTGAACTAATTAACAATGAACATCAAATCACTAAAAAATCTGCAATGAATGAATATTTTTTGCAATGGAAAAGAGAAGCAAAAGTTTAAGGCTAAGAATTTTGCGTAGTTATTTGTGCCCCTCTCCAAACTACTTTGAAGCCTAAAGAGACAATTTTCACGCATATATAGGACTGACCACCAACACAATGCATAGCCTAGTTCTATAGTTTCATTTACGTAAACTATATCAATTTAAATGTATGTACATACCCATTTTTCGTGTCTGATGTTGATCCCTAGCTGACGTTGCTCCCTAGGAAATCTGAGTCCTCTTCTTTATTTATCAAACTGACCAATTCATCCCTTCCTATTTGGGATCAACCTGTCCGGTTCCTAGATCTAGAAGACTTTGAGATCGAAGTATTCTAGCCCCTGTGCCCAAAACTCCAAGAACAATGCTCAAATTTCCAAGTTTTCGGTTGAGTCCAAAGCCTCGAGATTGTCCCTCATATTCGCTCAAGTCATAACCTCCCTCCACCATGGCTCTCCCTCTATTTTTTTCTGTCTCCCAACCAAAATAAAAAGAAACACCTTGCTCATTTCACCCTCTTCGCCTGCTTATATCGAAGAGGTTTCCTCCTCTCCATGAAAAATTCTCACTGCCTCATAAAAATCATTTAACTCCATCTGTCCTCCTAACATCACGATGAATGGGTCTTTATGGCCCTCAAGTAGTCATCCACCCTTTGGATTTTAATATCCCAACAACCATTAAATCGACTGCTTCATAGGTTTTAATATATATCTATCACCATTAATGGACCGCTCTTGGGAAATGTATTTACAACCAAAAATCATATTATGTTGATTTCCGTTTCATGGGTTTTAATATATATCTATTACCATTAATTGACTACTCTTTGGAAATGTATTTACAATAAAAAATCAGATTCAATAGATTTCCGTTTCATGGGTTTTAATATATATCTATCACCATTAATTGGATGTTATTGGGAAATGTATTTACAACCAACAATTAGTTTCGGTTGATTTTTGTTTAATGGGTTTTAATTAGTGCACTTTTAAAGGGATTTTAATTGATGGGTTAATTAATTAATGATTTTATTAAATGAGTTTATTAATTAATGGTTTTATTAATTATAATTTTGTTTTGGTATACTCATTAAATTTTATCATAGAATTATAGATTTATACATTCATGACATTCATGATAGTTAGGTATTAATTTATTATTAATTCATTTATCCTTATCTAGACATTATTCATAACCAATTAGTAGGTTTACTAGTGCTGTGCATGTGATGCATGCATATGTAGCTATCATATGCATGCCTTGTATGCATGCTAATAATAATATTTTGTCTGTAATTTGAGATGGGTCATTATATACACCCCTCCTTCAAAAAACTGTCTCGAAGTTAGGGTTTATATTGTATATCCGTAATTACTTTATTGATTAATATAATCATGTAAGGATTTTTTTACGTGACTAAATTCTCATTTATAATGTGAAGACACTTAAAGTTCGTATTTTGAACATTCATTGGTTACACCTTAGTATTGATACCCTGCCCCAACAAAGTTCCCAAGCTATTCCAGAATCATCCCATCCTTCCTAATCTCTTCCACCCTCAACCTATCCGTCAACTATTGGAATATGCAATGGCATCAACTATATTGACCTAACCATCCATAAAATCCCAAGGTTGGGAGTGTCGAATGCATCGACCAAACTTCCCCAGTAGGCATCTAGTAGTCATCATCACATGTTTAGGTGAGTGTGACTCACACAATCCTCCCATGACTATATATTTTGGAGGATAAATGATGGGAAACAGCTCCAACCCTCCTAGTAGGACCAAATTCAACACCCTATCATGGAATCTCATTGAGCCTCAACTGTTCTCGGAGTTTTGTAACCACGTGGTTGGTTTGATAACATACCATCTGTAGTATAAACACTTGTCTACACATTATAACATATGCATCAATTTATTCAAACCCAAAATAAAATTAAATAATTAGTTTCCAACATTCATATTTGTTGACATCTGTGATATTTATCTTTGAGTTCATATAACATGTTCGGTTATCTCTAACCAATATACATGTAGTTAACTTTCACATTAAGTAGTCACGTCTGGTCACTATTGTTATATCCATCTCATCAATAATAAGAAATATGGTGTCTTTAACATAATCACACATGTTGATAAGTAAAACACAATATGTAGACATTTCATTCATAACATAATTCACATTGGTATCCATGTACCAACAATATGTACAAATTTAATTAAGCGTACATGATGAAACATAATCATTTGAAATAACGTTCTCACATGTAACTCTTCATAGTTGTAAAAAAATTGTAAATGATAGTCTCATGCATCTGGCTAAATAAAATAAGGCCATACAAAATAAAGTTTTTAAGTGCGTCAAAAGCAAAACTGGCATATGGTCTCTATGTCTTCCAAGGTAGCAGACCTAGGAGTATACTTGTCCCATTGGATCTTAACTTGGTCCACCAAGTGTTCTTAAGCTTTCGAACCCTACATTGCAGTATACATAATGGTTCAACCGGAACAGTTCCCTTGTCTGATACTTGTAGTTCCTTCCATTCAAGGTTATGAGATTTGTCAGCTACATAGAGTCTTAGTACAGACACATGAAAAACATTATGAATTTTATTCAAGTGGGGTGGCAGTGCAAGATGGTAGGTGACAAGTCTGATTCTTTTCATAATTTTAAATGACCCAATAAAAAAGGGTGACAACTTTGTTCCCTTTCCAAATCGAATGGTGCTTTTTTTGGTTTGATACAAATAAAAACTTGATATCCTCCTCATAATTCCTATTCATCTTGTGCGCATCATCATGCCTTTTTTGTCTATCTTGAGCTTCTTTTAATCATTCCTAATTAGTTTTATCCGCTCTTCCATTTCTTGAATTAATTTTGGTCCCACAATCACCCAATCTTCTAGCCTATCCCAAGTTAGAGGTGTTTTGCAAGGTATTCCAAATATCACTTCAAATGGAAGCATTCCAATTTAACTATGGTAACTATTATTGTATGCAAATTCAATAGAGGGTGAGTACTTTTCCTAGTGTGTTTGTTGGTCCATAACATATATCCTCATTTCCCAGTGTGTTTTTTGGTCCATAACACACATCCTCAATATATATTCCATTACTTGGTTAACCATTTCTATATGTCCTTCAGTCTCTAGGTGATAAGTCATACTTACATTTAGTTGGGATCCTAAAGTAGACTACATATAAGTCCAGAACCTTGAAGTGAATCACGAATCCGTATTTGATATGATCTTGTTAGGAACTCCATGGAACCTGCTAATTTCATTTATAAATACCTGAGCTACATCAACAACTTCATAAGTATCTTTTATGGGAATAAAGTGAGCACTTTTCATTGGTTTATCCACCAAGACCAAAATTGCATTGTGTCTTTGTGGGATAAGAGGTATCCCTATGAAAAAATAAAAATAAATCACCTCCCACTTGGTCATAGGAATGTTGGTTGTAGGAGGCCCACTGGGTGACGATGGTTGGACTTCACCTACTGACATTCAAGACATTTTGTAATGAATTGGACAATATCCCACTTCATACCTGCCCAAAAGAAGAGTTCTTCATGTCCACATACATTTTCTTTACACTAGGATGCACATGATAAAGTGGTTTGTGGGCTTCCATGAGGATGGTGTTTTAGATATCTCCAATATCAGGGACATAAATCCTTCCTTGAAATCATAACAGTCCATCATTCTCATGTTCATATCCTTCAAGCTTAAGTTCTCTTGGATCTTTACTTTCAAGGTCAGATCTTACTTTTAAATACCACCTATCTTTTAAGAGATTTTATAGCACTCACTCCCACAAGTATACCTTAATGGGTATAAGGGAAAAAAATCCTTGGTATTCTACTTAGAGCATCTGCCACTACATTTTCCTCCCCTTTGATGTATAAAATTCTAAAGCCTAGTATTCAAGTCCCTTTGGGTAAACAAGTATTTCAAACTTTGGTGATCTCTTTTGAACACAAAGTTTCTCCCTACAAGGTGGTGCCTCCATATCTTTAAATATAGAACTACAATGGCCAATTCTAAATCACATGTGTTGTAGAGTTCCTCATGAGGGTTTAACTTCCTTGAGGCATACACTATTACTCCTTTCTCCTTCATTAATACTACATCTAATCCTTTCTGGGATGCATGAGTACATACAATAAAGTCTTTGTCCATGTTAGGTACTCGCAAGATACATGCATTGGTCAACAATATTTTAAGCTCAGTGAATGCAATATGACATTCCTCGTTCCACTCATATCTAATGCCTTTATGTTGGAAAGTTGTGATAGGATTTGAATTTTTTGAGAACCCTTCTACAACCCTTCGATAATATCTTGCTAAACCCATAAAACTACGTACTTCATGTACATTTTTTAGTATCAACCAATCCATGATTGCTTTTACCTTCTCAGGATCTACTGCAATCCCTTCACCAGATATAATATGACCTAGGCAATGAATCTTCTTATGAAATAATGAACACTTATATAAATTTCCATATAGTTGGTTCTCCCTGAGGTTAGATAATGTTATCTGTAAGTGTTCTTCATGCTCCTTCTCATTATTGGAGTAGATGAGAATATCATCTAGAAAGACTTGTACAAAGTGGCTGAGATACTTATAGAAAACATGATTAATAAGATTCATGAATACTGAGGGTGCATTGGTCAACCCAAATGGCACCACTGTGAACTCATAATGCCCAAAGCGTGTTCAAAATGTTATCTTAGGAATTCACTTTATTTAATTCATAATTGATGATAACCAAATTGTAGGTCAATTTTTGAAAAGACAAAATCCCCTTTCATTTGGTCGAATAGAGCATCAATATGGGGCATTGGATACCTATAATTTACTGTAGCTTGATTTAAGTCTTGATAATCTATATAGATCCACGAGGAACCATCCTTCTTCTTGATGAAAAGTATAGGTGCACCCCAAGATGAGATACTAGGTTGGATGAGTCCTAAATCTAATAGTTCCTTCAACTGTATTTTGCAAGTTTGGAAGTTATGGAACCGTCATTCTATAGGGTGCTTTAGAGATTGGTTATGTACTAGGTTTTAATCCTATTGTGAAATCAAGCTCCTTCTCAGGAGGTAACCCTGGTATTTCCTTTGGAAAAACATTTGGAAATTCAGGAAACACGAGATATTTCTCTAGGGATGGTCCCTTTTCCTTTCTTACTTCATTTACTGCATACAATTAACACCCTTTTCTTAGGCAACACTTCATTTTCATTGTTGAGATGAAGCATAAATATGCCTTCCTTTTAATACCCTAGATTTGGATTGACCCTCCTTCATCATTTATGCAGAGAATTATCTTTGCATAGCGTTCCACTCAAGATTGGTGAGATTACAACCAATCCATCCCTATGTTGAGATCATAAGTTCCTAAGGCAGTGACGTATACTCTTAACTTAGTCAAATAGACTCCTAGGGAAAGCACACATTTCTCAACACTTGGCTCTACTGTCTATAGTTCCCCTAAAGCCATTTCTACCTGTATAATTTTTTTTTTCTTATGTACTGCCAACCCACATTTATCTAATGCATATGAAGAAATGAAACTATCAATTGCACCATAATCAAATCATATGTTGAGTTTTATGTTGTTAATTGTACCTGATGACTCCACTACAGTGGATTGATGTTTTTCCTGGTTGTTATTAATTTTTGCATGGATTCTATGATTTCCTTTAGTATTTAATGATGGTTCTTTTCATTCCCTATGTACAACACTTGACAAAGCCTTTGGGCAATCATGTTGGAAATGAGGTCCTCCACATCCCCAACAATTAACTTGTGGTGATCCCCTTGTGTCATTCTATGAGTTTCTTGAAAAGGAGTTCCTTCCCTTTGCGCTTCTTCCTCTGCTGAAATTTCCTCGAGAGTTCCATTGTGTTATGTTAGATCTTGATGAAACTACTAATACAACATTAGCTGCCATTGTAGCCCTTTCTCCTACTCCCATTGGAGTAAAATTACCACCATAAGGAGGTGGCCTCAAACTACCTCCCCAGAAGAAGTTTTGGGGGGTTTTCCCTGGAAGTCCTTGTTATGGGGGTCTCGATAGCCTGATGTCCCTTTTGATCCCTAGGCATTCATATGCATAATGGGAACATTCAATTGCCTCTGCTACTAATGATGGCCTCCAAATTTTGACCATGGCCCTAATTCACAGGTTTAATCCATACACGAAATAATTAGCTTGGCATTCATCATAGGGGACATATTGTATGGGTTTCATAAACCTCATCTCATATTCCTCAACTATTTTGTTACCTTGGACTAAAGCGTGAAAGGCTTTGACTTGTTTCTCTTGAAAGTAGGGTGGAAAGTACTTTCCACGCAATTTTCCTCAAACAACTCCTAGGGAATGTTGTCTGATGTGATATGCAACTATTTTTTAAATTTCCCCACCAAATCAAATCACTTCCCTTTATCTATAATATAGTTATCTTTTTCTTGGAGGTGTAAGCATATTCCTTTAGCACAAAACACCTTGTCATTCCTTCCAACCATGCTTTGACACATTCTCCAACTCGCCCTCCTGAAAATTCCAAGAGTTTAATATTTTGTAGCTCCCTTGAAATATCATCATGAGGTTGTCTATGATATTATTCCTTAGATCCTTCAGGATTTCCTTCCTTAAAATGAGGTTGTTCTTCCTCAGTACTAGTTTTTAGCGACCCTTTTATTGTTTCCATGATTGCTTCCAATGAGTGCATTATAATGGCAAGCTCAGGTGCTGGAATAGTTGGTGCTAAAGATGTTGCTGGTGGTGGCGGTGGTGGTGCCATTGTCAGTCGACCTCGTTCGACGATGTGTCTCTATCGTCACAACTTTGTTCTAATAAATAATACTAAAAAAGTGATTATGACTATTTGAGTTGTAGACTTAGTTTAGTAAATATAACATCGTAAACTCAAGCTCGTATGCAAGCATAGGTTTTTTTGTTATTATTACATGTAGGCAGATGTTACTGATACTGAGGTCAATGAGGGTGGTATCGTTACCTTGTCCTAATTTGAAGGGTAATATGTTATGATATGTAACAATAATTATCATACTACGTAGGCCTTTATAGTTCATCAAGAGTTGTTTATTAATGGTTTTAGCTCAATGTTTTCAATATTTAACAAATGTCGTTCAACAACCTATCTTTAATAATGCCACCATGTTACAATCTATCCATATGATTCCTACATGGTTTTCTCCTTATGACGTTTAGTTATCTTGCGGGTTGATGTTTTTTGAGAATATATATATTCGAAATGTAACCCAATTTGACAAATAAACAAATGTATGTGAATAAAGGTATAATATCAAGTCAACCCATAGACATATGCATATATTGAATTTTAAATTTATGTGTGGATAAGCAAATGCAAGGATAAAAAAAATGTAAGAGAAATACATTATATAAATATATTGTATATTGAATCCGTGGTTATGCTATACATACTTTAATAACCATTATATGTACCTTGTTTGACACACAAACTAACAATAATACATGTAACACATATAATAAAAAAATTATATATAAATAAAGGTGCAACTCTAACCAATATATATCAGACATAAAGATATATACAACTTTATATAAACCAATTATGCCACTTTAAAAAAAATATAGCACATTTTTACATAAATAAACATGCAGGCGACTTCTCTGAACAAGGAATACGAATAGGGTTTTAATGTATGCAGTAAACCACACGAGAGATGTTGTCTTGTGTTTTCACTCTCGCCATTAATGATTGGATGCCTTTCGTCATCTCCGTTGTCACCTGTTTCATTTTCTACCGCCGAGTTTGCTGCAGACTGTCAGACATGGAGCTCGAAGATGTGGACTACTCCGCCGACCCTAACCCCTATGTTTCTATCTGATGAAGCCCTAACCCTATGCCGGTTTCCTCACCCGCTGGTTATCAAGACCTATCTAATCTTCTCATCTCCGTTTTTCCCCCTGTCATTACTCTCCCCGGTCCATCTACTTCCGGTCTCCCTTTCACCGCTCTATCCATTGACTCCCCAGAACTCGACTTCACTCCCCTCTCGCCGATAACCCTCCATCTGCTAACTGCCTGTACACCATCTTCCCTCCATTTGAGCCATCGACATCAAGGAATTTGAATTAGCCGACCCCCTTCATGCTTCCCTCCTCTGCAGGGTTCGAATCAATGCCTGGACCCGCCCTGCCTACGTCCTCTACTCCTTCCTCTCTTGCTACAATGCCAAAATCCTCATCCAGCCCCTCCGGCTGCTTTGTAACCCCGATCATAAAAGTCTGACACTCAGCTCAACAGTCCCAATAGGAGCACCTTGGCTCTCCAGACCCCTTGCAGGACCATCCTACTACACCTCATTATGGAAAGAGGAAAATCAAATGCGTGAAGGCCACGAGTAAGGACCTGACACTCAAATTTGGGGAAGGAATTAACATGGGGGAAGTTGTCAATACGACTGGTAGGGTTCTTGTTGGTAGGGTTCGGGGCCGTGATTATTCTACTGAGAGGCTTAGATTCTGGGTCAAGGAGAATTGGGGAAATATATTCAAAGACCTCCCAGAAGTGCAAATGTGGCTCGAGGGTGGTTTGCACTCCATTTTTAGCAAGAGGAATAAACCAATTGGACCCTTACCAGATATTGGCACTTCAAGATGGTGTTGGTCATGCTAAAGTACTAGAGCCCACTTTTTGATCTAGAGAGGGAACAAATTGGAGTTGGACCACTATGGGTTAGGCTTCCTGGTCTTCCCTTGCATTTTTGGTCTAAAGATATATTCATTCGCATTGGAAATGCACTCGGAACCTATCTGGACTTCGACAAATCATACATCAAATCTAGAAATCGTTCTCTAGCTCGCATTCTGGTCTACTTGGATACTAGAGAAGGGTTGGAGGAAAAAATCACTCTGCAGTGGAAAAATTTCACTAGGATTCAAATGCTCGACTATGAAGGAGTACCGTTCAGATGCCGGAGGTGCCATAAGGTTGGGCACCTCTACAAGGAATTTCCATTGGTTTGTAAGGCTTCACCCCCATCTAAAGAAGCAAAGAACATTGTAGCTAGGGAATCAACTACCATTCTTGGGCAGACTCCTCCAGCAAATGATCCTCTGCCAAAGAAAGGATTACCGACTCAGATGCCATCCTCGAGCACTCCACGCCCTCCCTCCCCACTAATGACAAGATCAAGGGCTGCTGATGAGGCTGCTCGAACCTTGGGTACTCCTCCTCTCCCTTGCTCTGTTTCTGCATCTACTATTTCATGCTCTACACATCATTTTCATTCTTCATTTGCATTTGTTGGGCTTCAAAATGTCATGCAAAAATCACTCATTACCATACATTTTTCACCTATGCTTCCATTATATCACTCACTATTCACCACCTTGTCACTCCATTTTCCCTATTATTCACCATTAATGGGTCTCATTTATATTTTCCAAATATTATTTATTTTTATTTTAAAGCATTTTTTTGAGAGAAATTCTTGATTAAATATTAGAAAATAATATATTTTACTTTATATATGGAAAGTGGGTTGTTTTTGTGACATGTGTAGGTTCTAAGGAAGCTTCCAAGACACCTTTATGTGGCCTTGAAGGATCAAATTCGAATTTTGAGAAGATAAACCTCATAGAGAAGATGATGATCTCATGGAGAAGATCAAGGACAAAAGGGGGTTATGTGTCTAGATGGTTGAGAGATGTATGGAACTAAAAGAGATATTAGTGGATCATCATTATGAGTTTTTTATCCCATTCCATTGTATAAATAGGAGTATAATCTCCTTCATTGGTAATCTTAGAATCTTCATTTGTAATCTTAAGAAGTTGGTTTGTACATCATGATGGAGATTTTTAAATAAAGACTCATACTTCGATTTTGTTGCTTCTACATTTGAGTTCCCTTTGAAGTGGTATGCTTGTGGAGTTATGGAGGGCCCCCATGGCCTCACTTGCATGCTTATGTTAGGTGTAATTTAATTTATGTTTTTATTCATTTCTGGTTTGAAGCAATGGTGATTGTGATATAGTAGGATTATGAAGAAGGATAATGTGGACCTCCTTAGTTAGGAGCCTCTTCTTTTACATCTTCTGCATCATAAGCCATTGTTAATTAGTGCTCTTAGATTTATCTTCATGAAATTAGTATTGTAGGGAAGGACAACCTGGTTCTCCTAAGTTAGGAGCCTCTTTCCTCATATATTACATAAATGAA
>APFE030121904.1:17756-100553 GCA_000404065.3 Pinus taeda | reverse complement strand
AATTTTTACTTCTATACTTTGTAATTGCACAAGAAGAGTATTAAAAGCATTTAAATGATCAACAATTAATGTACCTTCCTTCATTCGTAAACTGTACAACTGTCGCTTCAGGAGAATCGTATTGGTTAAGGATTTGGACATGTACAGTTTCTCCAGTTTCATCCACAAACCGGCAGCTGTTGTCTCCGACACTATATTAAACAGAACATCATCAGCTAGACACAGTCGAATAACACTTATCGCTCTTTCATCTATCTTGGCCCACTCATTATCTGTGATGTTGTAAGGCTGTTTGGATTTGCCCAACAATGCCTTTGCCACGCCATGTTGGACAAGAAAATCATGCATCTTCACCTTCCAGATCTCAAAATTATTTTTGCCATTAAACTTCTCAATTTCAAAACAGGCACTTTGAGTTTTCGCCATCTTGTATCAACGAAAAACGCAATAATCTCCAAAACCAACGTTTTAAATACCAGCAATAAAAAAAACTACCTATGCCTTATATGACACTGCCTTTGCTTTTTTTTTTTTGGAAAAAAAGAACCAAAAAAAAAAAAAATTCCTGCCGTTGAGTATCAAACTTGAAAGTAATACATCAACAAGTAATACATGAACTAGATATTGAGCTGCAATTTTGATTTACTCTTTTAAAATATCTTCCATTCTACTTCAACTGTAGCCATCAGCTCTGCAATAGTCTTACCTTAACAGCTATCCGCGTGCCTTCAAATGCCAGGTTTGCAAGACCGAGTACACGATCGCTATGCTCTATTAGCCCTTGTGAATACCAACGAAGAAAGAAACGGCCATAGTAACTGTTATAATCCCCTCCATCACGGAAAAAACCAGTATCATGAGGTTGGGAGTTATAGTATCCAGCATTGTCAAGACCTCTGGCCCAGAAAGTGTGACCCCGTGCTTCAACCGCTTTCCTTAAACCTTTTTGCATGTATTTATCATAACACTGAACTCTTTATTGCGTTCAACGCACCAGGCACAACGCCAATAACCAAACCACGCACCAGTTAATGCGCTCCTTCACTCAGCGCACCGGCAGCACCAGCTCAAATTGTAATACCTCCAGCAATACAGCTCCACGCAGGTAAGAAAACAAGGCTCCACGCAGGTGTTCATGCCGTTGTAAACCGCTTTGACTCCACGCAGTTTGAACAACAGTGCAAACTCCACGCTTATGTTCATAAGTCACCATGGGCCGGATGTAAAAGACACTTTTGCAGCGATAGAAACAGAATGGTTGGCCACTTTATTTCTTCACGCGCTCCACAAGCAACGCACCAGGTACCAACAATCAAAGGAATGCTCCCGCAGGGTTTACGCACCACCAGTTCACGCAGGTAAGGCTCCAGTACATCATACGCAGGACTCCAGTCACGTTGCTTCACGTAGCAGGCACCAAGAACCTCCAACGCCTTTGCGCTCCACCTCCAGTACGCAAGTCCAATTCGCCTCGATTCTCGGCCTCCAGCAATCAGTTGATCCACGCAGCACACTCAGCACCCTCACACAACGCCTCCAACTTGCTCTGATACCATTTGTTGGAGATCATATGCACAGTAAAATATAAAACAAATACTCAACAAATAAATCAAGCACATAAAGACACAACAATTAACGTGGTTCACCTAACCAATATGGGCTACGTCCACACAACATAGGCATAAGCAATCTTATTAATCAAACAGGAGATTACATAATTAAATCCTCACAAACTCTCACCCTCACAAAACAATCCGTATGGATACCTGTTATATAGCAAGGAGAATCTAACTGCCTCATAAATCCTCTCAACTCAAATTTAGGATGCATTAACTCCCTCCCAACAAACTGGAGCTAATCTAGCAACAAAATTTCTATTGTTGTCATCTACTAAGATTTTGCCTATTTTATTCAAAACAGAAAATCTCAACAAGTTGAGTTAGTTATTATGCCATGTGGTCTAACATGTATTTAATGCAGATTATTGATGGATTTCGAGGTCAAAGTCAAGGATCTAGTGGTCAAACTGCAACAATAACTCAAAGTAGACAGAGGAGAGGACTTATATGAGGGAATCCCCCTCATTTATTGCTCCTCACTTCAAATTCCCCTTCACTCAGCTCAGAGTACAAGCAGCCGAATCATGCACTAGAAGGTAGCCGAGTAAGTGGAAGATGATTAATAGTTATCTTGAGTTTTGGGAGCCAAGCATCCTGTTTTAAGGAAGCTGTTGGTAGCTTCAGATGTATAAGTATAGTGGTCTAGGGCCTCACTAGGGTCGACTTTTTTTTGCTTGTGTAAACTCTACTCAAATTTCGAGCTTACTATTTTATGACAGTCTTATGTAATCTTGCTATTTTTTGAAAATGAAGATGGAATCCTTTTTAAGCTAGCATTGCGTTAACTCAGAGGGGCTCTTAGGTTAGGGTCCAATCCAAGTAGCCAAGCTTCTCTTTACTTGTATTTGTATGCTTTACTTCAGTTTGAAGGTTATTTTGATGTTAGATGTATTTCTCTTATGGTTAAGAATAGGTTGCTTTTGATGATTTATTAGCTTGCTTCCTTTTGTGCTTTCTGTAGCAGGTTAAGCAGTGATCAGAGAAGATTCAAAAGGCTAGAAACAATGCCTTGGCCTCTCTTCCTCCCTCTGGGACCATGATTTGAGGCAAAGACTCTCTTGCTGCCCCAAAAACACATATTTTCCTCATTCCTAGGACTTCTAGTGTTTGCAGCTCTCTAGTAGGTTGATAGTCCAGTTTTTCTTTGCTTTAGATCTTCTTTATCATGTTCACTTCCTGATTTGAAATAGTCCTTTTGCATGCTTTCCTTTCTTACAGCATTTCCCAGCATTTCCTTCTTTACATCATAGTTTAGGCCATTTTAATGCAAAACTCTGTTTTTCCTAGGATGCACTCATTTCATTGGTTGCCTAATTTTCTTGGTTGATTGCCAGTTTCTATGCAGCATATCTCTTCCAGCAGTAGGCTAGCTTACCAACAATCACACCCTCCATCTGATCCATGCCCTATAGGTCTCCCAAACCTCACCTCAATTCTGCCCTAGTTTCCTTCATTTTTCATAGAACTTCTTCCTCTCCCTTGAGCAAACCCAATCATCTTTCTCTCTCTTGGTGATTCATGGTAGACCTTAGGCAACCTAACACCTCATTCCAACCTTCATACACCTTTTTCACCCACTCTCACACCCTCAAAACAGTGAAAATTTCTCTCGGCCTCCTCCTGTAGGCCTCCTCTAGTTTCCCTGTTTTCCTCCTGTAGTTTTCCTGTGTCCTGTTGTAGTTTTTCCTGTAAGCTTTCTTTTGAAGGCTAGGTGTGGGAAAAGCCTCCAAAAGGCCACATGAGACCTCCTAGGACCCATCCACACCATCCTACATCCTCCCAAGCTCAAAAACCACCCTCTAATGCCACCTGTTCACTGCCACACTCACACACAATAAATTAGATGCATGTTAAATTCACATAAAAACACATAAAAATCCAAAAATATGTTTTTTGCTTATTTACTTCCAGAAATAGCATGGTTAGATGTTGTTTACTTCCTTGAGTAGGCAATGACATTTCTTTCATGGTTTTCATAGTGTTTTTGGCAAAAGTAGAATTAGCTTGTTAATTAGGGTTTACTAGGTTTTGCTTTACATTCCAGTATTTCTTCTTTCTGCAGTTAGAATAGCATCTGTAGAGTAATATTTCTTTCCTTTCATCACACATAGAGCTTCTTCTGAAACCTATAGAAGTTGGCTTGAGCTCCTAGTGATCTCGCGCCGACTGACCAAGTGACAACTTGCAGTGAGAAGTAGTACTTGTGCATATAGCACCGACCCTTCCAAGTTTGTTACGAACTACCAGGTTGATAAAACTAAAGTTGGCAGTCCAGGAATTGTAGCATTCTTGCTGCAATACTGGCGCTCACCACTTTTTGGCGCTGTTGCCGGGGAAGCATCAGAGTATTCTATGATTACTGCTTTCTTCTATTTGCTATTGCAACATTTTGCTAATAGTTTATTTCGGCAAAAGTAGACTTTTATTTGTTTTCTTTCAGTTCTGCATTTCCTTGCTTTCCTTTTCAATTCTGCAAATTTCCATTCAGCAAGTTCATTTCAGCTAGTTGCAATTTCTTTTGTTCAATCACAATTTCGGTTTCTATAGGTACTTTCAGTGGAGGGAAAAAGAAACAAAAAACCAACCAAAAATATTTCCTTTCATGTCTCATAGAAGTAGAGATAACTTAGGAAAATTTTTGCCCAACACCCCCACTGCTTCACACAACCAACCTTCTCTCTTCTTCGGTGGCTGCAATCAAGAAGAACCCTTAGGTGAACATACAGACATATTTGAAGAACTTATAGGGGAAGAAGAAGAAGAAAACATTCCTCTGGAGCCAATGGCTAAAAACAGAAATGCTAGGGGAAATGGAGAGAGAATAGAGGGCACCTTCCCCATTTGGAAGACCAATGGGGACACCAAAATGAAGAATATAAGTCCTTCAGCCCTACCTCACTTCCATGGTTTGACTACAGAAGATCATGACACCTTCTTGTTCGAGTTCGTTGTCATCTGTCAAACTTATGACTATGTAGAAGATGAGCAAAAGTTTAAACTGTTCCCTTCTACTCTCAAGGACGCAACACTGCGCTAGTTCATGGGATTACCTGGCAATAGCATCACAACTTGGGCTGAGATGCAACAGGCCTTTAACAACAATTATTGAGACTATTGTAGGTCAAAAGATACTAAAGAAGAAATCTTCCGAATGACCATAGGAAGTGATGAGTCCCTAGAAGACTATGAAGAAAGGTTCCAGCTCAGTTACAAAAGGGCCAGGTGTACACTTGACCCTGAGTCTCTGAAGTTGGTCTTGCTTAGGGGAATTCAGGAAGACCTTTTAGACACCCTCCATCTACTGGCCGGGGAGACATCTACCAACTATCCTATGAGGACATAAACACTATTTTTAGAAACCATTCTAGAGTAGCCAGAAAGAAAGGTAGGGGGAGTCAACCCATAGCCAATACCTCTTCTTCCAATTCATCCATTAAAGGTGAAATTGGAAACATGCTGGAAGAATTCAAGAGTGATATGCTATAGAGTCTTGCCATGCAAATGGATACCTTACATATCAAAAGAAAACAAGAGGAAGCAGAGAGGGCTTTGGCCATTTTTTGCCCTAGATGCATGAGGAATGAATGCCCGTTGAACTCTATAGAGGTTTGTTCAGTCTGTGAAGAAGATCAATCTACAGATAAGTGCCCTTCCTTGCCCAGACTTAAAGTTGTATACCAAGGGGCCGAAGGAGTCACTGAACAGATCTATTACGTAAACCAAAGGAGGCCGCATGGACCTAGACCATACTAGCAGGGGATGTAAGGGACATATCAAGAATACTACAACCCCAACCAAGTCACCTCCTTACCTTCTTAGGGCCCCCTTGCTCATCCTTCCTGGTCAACGCCTCCTCCTTGGTCCTTCACATCTCAATATCATGCCCCACTAGCCACCCATTCATCTCAATCCTATGCTTAGGCATAACCTCAGTGGAATGCATCTCATCAGGGGTGGAGGCCCCAATACAACTCTCTTCCCGCTCTTCTACCTCCACCACTTGTCCAACCACAACCGTTACCTTTTGCTCCACCAAGGCAACCCAAAATGCCTACCCAACCAAATCCGAACCTGAACAACAGACAGGCTCAACAAGTGTATAGTGGGGAACCATCATGCCCAACTTATGCTGTGGAGATTCAAGAAATTAACTTGCGATCTGGGAAAGTTCTCCCAGATAGCCAACCTCCACCCAGGGAGGTTAAGGAAGATAAAGAGAAAAGCGAACCTAAATCAAATCCACCCTTTCCTAAGAGACTATCCATGACAATCTAGCCTACCCCAAAAGAGACGGAACTCCTGGGAGAATTGAAACATTTATGTGTGAAGATACCACTTCTCCAAGCCATAAAAGATGTGCCTATCTACAATAGGTTGATCAAAGAGAAGTGCTTTAGGCATCCAGGAAGGCATAAGAGAGATGCCCCAACCATCAATATCATAGGACAACTGTCCAACCTGATTTTGGGGCAAATAATCTGTCCAAAATATCTGGACCCTGGAAGCCCAGTAGTTGATCTCCACATCAATGGCACAATGGTCCCACATACCTTGATTGATCTAGGAGCTGCCATTAATGTGATGACAAAGGACAAAATGCTCAAACTTAACCTCCAAGGCTCCTTGAGGAATACAACGACAGTGCTGCAGCTAGCAGATTGCTCCACAGTGACCCCTGCGGGGATTGTGGAAGATGTGATGGTCTCCATTGATTCTTAGGAGTACCCTGTTGATTTCTTAGTTCTCCAACTAAAGGCAAAGCTCACTGGGTATCCTCTAATTCTGGGAAGACCCTGGTTGGCTACAGCTGATGCCTACATCAACTGCCGAGCTAGGAACATGACCATAAAGAACGGGCACATGTCCAAGCAGTTAATCCTATATCCTCCTGCCCAACCCTTGCTAGAACATGATCTACCTCTTTGGTTGGAGGAGGACGATGAGGATGAAGTTTATTCTGCACCACTTTATACATTAGAAATTGCCATGGGGGGAAAACCGCAAGATGAGGATGATATGATTGAAAATTTGATTCAGAATCCACCTCCCAGTGTATCACCATTAGAAGACATAGTAAGAGAAACCCAAAACAACCCCTCAACTGATCCCTGTGTGGCTGACCCCACCTCTCTCCATGTTAAAAATATAGAGTTTGGCCCAAAAAGAACAATGAAAATCAATCCATCCCTATCTACTTCCCAGGAGAAGGAGCTATATAGCATACTGATAAAACATCTAGATGCCTTCGCCTGGAGTTATAAGGAGATGAAGGGAGTGCACCCTTCAGTATGTACTCATCATATATATATCAAGGACGATTGCAAGCTAGTCAGGCAGCCTCAAAGGAGGATGAACCCAACACTTAAAGATATTGTTAAGGAAGAACTGCAGAAATTGCTTGATGCAACATTCATCTATCCCATCTCTGACAGTGAATGGGTCTCTCCTTTGGTGCTAGTGCCAAAGAAAAATGGTAATTGGAGAATCTTTTTCGACTATTGGGAATTGAACAAAGCCACTAAAATGGACCATTTTTCTTTACCTTTCATTGATCAAGTGTTAGACGTTCTGGCACGATTTTTTTTTTCTCCTTCCTAGATGGGTTCAACGGGTACAATCAGATTCAAATTAGCCCGAAAGACCAAGATAATACCACTTTCACTTGTCCTTGGGGTACCTTTGCATACCCGGTCCTTCCTTTTGGTTTGTGCAATGCTCCAACCACTTTCCAAAGAGCGGTATTGAGTATATTTTCTGAATTGGTTCATGACACAGTAGAAATATACATGGATGATTTTACTCCTTATGGCTTTAACTTTCAGGAAGCTTTATCTAACCTAGGAAAAGTTCTAGATAAGTGTATTGAGATGAACCTGTCCCTCAGTCTAGAGAAATGTGAATTTTTGATGATTGAAGGGACCATGCTAGGTCATGCAATATCTCAACAAGGACTGCAGGTGGACCCCAACAAAATTGCCATCATCCAAAGGGTCCCACCTCCTCAAAAGGGGAGAGATGTCAGAAGCTTCCCAGGCTTAGCTGGATATTACAGGAGATTCATTAAAGACTTTAGCATGTTAGCCTCTCCTTTGTTTGGCCTCCTAGGCAAAGATGTTGAGTTCATATGGTCGGAAAACTGTCAAGAAGCCCTAAATACCTTGAAGAGCAAGCTAGTGATTGCCCCAATTCTTAGAGTCCCAAACTGGGCCCTACCCTTTCATATTCACACAGGTGCCTTGAACAAAGAAATAGGAGCAACCTTAGGACAAATTCATGAAAAGTTACCTTATGCCATATACTTTATAAGCAAAAACTTGTCAAAGGCAGAGTTAAACTATACAGTGACTGAGAAGGAACTCCTAGCTGTTGTGCATTCCTTAAACAAATTCAGACATTATATCATAGGCTATCAAACCTTTGTGCACACTGATCATGCTACAATTAGATATTTAATGAACAAACCAGATGTAAATGCTCACATTATTAGATGGTTTCTTTTACTGCAACAGTATGATCTGACCATTATTGATAAGCCTGGTAAAGAGAATGATGTTGCTGACTTTTTGTCTAGAATAAATTTGCCTGCAGGTGAAGAAGGAATGGGGGATGGCCAAATGCCAGATGAACACCTATTTGCTATATCAGTACTCTCTCCATGGTTTGCTGATATAGCAAACTACTTGGTTTCAACACAGTTCCCACCACACCTATCCTCAAAAGAGAAGAGCAAGATAGTAAGGAAAAGTGCCCCTTTCACCTGGATTGGAAGCAATCTCTTCAAACTTGGCCCAAATCAGATCTTGAGAAGATGTGTTAGGGAGGAGGAAGTCTTTGACATCCTCCTGACCTGTCATGACGAGATTTGTGGAGGTCATTTTGCAGCAAAAAGAACCGCCTTCAAGATATTGCAAGCAGGCTACTACTGGCCCACTCTTCATCAGGATGTGAGGAGATACACAAGCCAGTGTGATCAGTGTCAGAGGATGGGGAAACCCACTCCAAAGGATGAAATTCCCATGCAACCTCAAGTGACCTTTGAGCCATTTGAGAAGTGGAGCATGGACTTTGTGGGGCCTATCAACCCCCCTTGAAAGCAGAAGAAGTACATTTTGTGCACCAACTACTTGAAAAAGTGGACGGAGACAAAAGTAATCAAAGCAGCGACAAAGGAAAAAGTAGTTGAGTTTTTGAGGGAAAACATATTCTACAAGTTCGGGTATTCGAGAGAGTTGGTCATAGACCAAAGATGTCAGTTCACTTCCAACCTGATTGAAGACCTGCTCACACATCATAAGATCAAGCATAGGACTTCCACCCCTTACCATCCACAAGCCAATGGGTAAGTGGAGGTCACTAACAGAGCATTGGAAGGGATCCTGACCAAGGTAGTGAGAAGCAGCAGAAAAGACTGGGCGGATAGATTAGTTGAGGCCACTTGGGCCTACAACACAACATGGAAGACCACCACTGGGTTCACACCCTATGAACTGGTCTATGGGAAGAAGGCTTTTCTATCAATAGAGTTTGAATTCAATACCCTAAGGATGGCAGCTTAGCTGGACCTAGACCTCAGCCATGCACAAAAGGAGAGATTACTTCAGCTCAATGGATTGGATGAATACAGATTGCAAGCCCTTCTCCATACAGAGGTAGTTCAACTTTAGAGAAAGATATGGCATGAAAAAAATATTAGGGAGAAGCAATTCCAAGAGGGAGATTGGGCACTACTCTATGATTCAAGATACAGGGATTTCAAAGGCAAGCTGAGGACAAGATGGTTGGGACCCTACACTGTGGAGAAATGCAATGACAATGGTTCAGTTCTGATCAGAACCATTGATGATGAAGCCATCCCCATGCTTGTCAATGGAAATCGGTTGAAAGTCTACAAGAAAACCCTCTCCAAGTGAGAGTTTATTGAAGATTTGAATAAAACAGTGATGGTAGTGGAGCATGTCTTAGCTTCCACTTCACCCACTCACTGAAGAAAAAAGAGAAAAAATAAGGACTCAAGTGAAAACCTCCATGAGGTGCCTTAGTCCCATCATTGGGTTGAAAGCCTCTTCTGAGGCAGCCCAGTGATGTCAAAAAAAAGGGGAAAATAATAAGATCCCTGGGTGAAAACCTTCCTTGGAGGCACCTAGGGTAGGCAATTAAGGTGAAAACCTCTTTGAGGCACCCTAGTTGTTTTCGAAAAAAAGAGAAAGAAAAAAATGAATTTTTATTGCATTGCAGGTTTGCAGGAGGACTACATGGAGCAAAAGAAGGTGCCAAGGGGACCCTGACATTCATACCAGCATCCATCTCATATTCTCCACACCTTCCTCCATCATTTTTGGCATCTCTTTCACTCTGCTATACCTCTTCTTCCAAAACTGTGTTTTCTACATGAGGCTCCTGTAGGAATTACACAGAGCCAAAAGTGTCTATAGGAGGCAGTTTGAGGGAATCCCTCTTACCATCTTCAAACCTCCTTGCCATCATTTCCAATCTTGCATCACACTCCAAGCATCATTATTTTTTTTTCCTTTCCAAGAAAAACACAGAAAAACAGTTTTTTCAGTTTTGAAAAAAAAAAGAAATAAAAGGAGGAAAAGGCACCATTAACTTTACCTGAGGCTTAACTACTATCCCTCCATCATTTGTCTCCACCTCTAGCTTCATTATTGAGCTCCAAGCACAGGGAAATAGCTGAAGTTTCAAGGGGAGAAGCAGCTACAGGAGCTCCTGTAGGAATTCCTGTAGCAGCTGATCCCATAGAAGTCCAGCACCAGAAACAAGGGACAACACATCTGAAGGTTGGAAAGGCACATGATCTCAGCTCCAGCAAAAGAAGAACCTGCAAAAACACACAAAAACACATCAACAAGCAGAGACAATGTGCATGAAGGAAAATGAAGGCATGTAGCAGAGAAAGCCACAACACCTCACAATTGATGGCAGTTAATACACTTGGATTACAGGTAAGTAGCTAAGTCACTCCTCTATCTGCATTTGTGTAATTAGGAATCATATGAATGCAACGAGATGGTTGAAATCGAAAGAGGGAAAGGTGGCCAGTTAACTTGGCCACCTTCATTTAGTTGACTCCACTTAACCGAGATATCACCCACACGTGCTCATAGTCAACTCAAGCAAAAGATGCGAAGGACAGGTAGTGGGAGGAAGAGTTAAATCCAATGCAGTAATGAGGGGATGATTACGAGGGGGCTCATGATGACCAAGCAGGTGGGGACCAACAATCCTAATCTGGGGAACGTACACCTTGCTAGCTCAGCACTCATAATCGAAAACAGCCATAAAAAGTAATGAGCACTCCTCCCCGCGCATTCTCACCACCTTTTCTTTAGTTTCTCCTCGTAACTCAGCCACACAATAGTCTTCTTATGCCCCCACAACCTCGTACCCACCATCCTCCATCTATTTCCTCCATATTTTTGCTCTCGGCATCTTCTATAGGAGCACCTACATGAAACCTACAGGAGGGACAACGAGCTTCTACAGGAGGGGCAGTGAGTCATTTTGAAGGGCGGAAACGTGATTTTTGGCACGGATTTCAGTCTTAAGAGATAGGCTTCATGAATGCACTCTGTTGAATATCAAAATGTGAAAGAGTTGGTCTCCAATTGAAGATAAAATGAGTCTTTAAGAGGGTAGAAATACATAAAAAAATTCTGTTAAAAAAAAAAAAAAACACAATCACCTCTTTTTTTCTATTTCACTCAAAATTCTTTGTCTCCACCTCCATATCTAGTTTTTCAAAATAAGTACAGGTAGTATGACAGGGGGGTTTATGAGAAAAGAGCCCACTAACTCCACTAGACTCCATGCACATCCTCAAGTGGTGGAAATATTTACAAGGGCAAACTAGATGAATTTCTTTGAGAAGTTTAGAAGGTTTGATGATGAAATTGCCCATGAATTTGCTCTCTCTCTGATCCCTCACACAAGAACTCATGCTACTGTAACCATTAGAGGCCTCTCCATTGAAATAACCCCTGAATTCATCAGTAGGGTCACTACCCTTCCTCTTGGGCTGCCTTGGAGTAAAGATGAGAAAATAATTGGCCAGGCTTCCAAGAGGAAATTTTTCCAAGATAATCAAACCCTCGTTGAAAACAAAAATGGAATTAGGAGGGCTAGTGTACCATATCTCTAGGATGAGGTTAGCTACCAAGTGATGAAATACATTTCTTGTGATGGGAGGCACAACATTGTTTATGGATATCATTTCAGAATGCTCCAAGAATTGAGATATGGCATGGATATCCCAACACATCAAAAGCTCAATATCCCCTACTTTCTCCTTCAGTCCCTCATTGACTCCAGCACCGAGATAAAAGAAGGAAATTCACAACATCTAGCTCACCATGGCCTAATCAAGATCCTAGTAGAAGAATCCCTCCATACCCTTACAATCCCTATAGCATGGGAAGTTTTCAGAAATATGACAGCTGAGGATGACATCAAGGCATTAACTTATGATGTCAGTCTTGCTATCAGTGAGGAGGGACAACGACAAGGAGGAGAATATGAAGCCAATGGTGAAATAGCAAAGCAAGAGAGGAAGGAGGAAAGAAAATAAATAGAGGAGGGGAGAGTTTAAGAGACAGAACAGGAGGTAGAAAAAGAGATAGTGCAGGAGGAGGAAAAAGAGATAGAAGAGGGAGAAAAGGAGGCAGAGAGGGTAGAGGAAAGAGAAGAGTCCCCTGAAACTTTGGAAAGAGAAGCAGCAGCTGCCCTTACTGCCCTCAGTACACCAGTCAAGGAGAAGTAGAAGAGGAAAAGAAAAACCTCCATGTATTTCAGGGCAAGGAAGAGTACCGGAATTAAAATAGGCAAACCTCAGCCTTCATCAAAGACTCCCATTAACATTGAAGATTCACCATCTCCCAAGGTGAAAGAATCTCCTTCCAAGACACCCATAACCTATGAAAGGAGGACTACAAGATATTCTACATGGAAGGGAAAGGCAATTCTACAGGACCCCAAACTAGACCTACAGGAGGCTAAAATAGTCCTACAGGAGACACTGTCCAAACTACATGAGACACAAAAACTTGAGGAAAAGATAGGAGGACAGCCAGAGGTGAAAGAGGAAGCACAAGAGCTACAAGAACCTGACCCCCAACCTAATCTTAACTCCTATTACAGACTACTTGAGGGACGCAAGATAATCCCATAGAAATTCGCAATTCCACTGTTTTTCAGATTGGAAAACGAGAGAGTGAGAACACATAGGTGGATGCAGATAGCCAAGTCCAAAGGAGTTGAGGATATTGGCCACATGGAAGACAAAATCAAGGAAATGGGCAGGGAATTGAGTGCTCTCAGAGACAGAGAAGCCATTACAAGAAGCCACCTTGAGAATGAGAATGAATTACTAAGGAGGCAGCTGCAGGAGAAAGAGACTCATTTGGCATACATGGCCAGCTTATCCATAGAAGCATTACAATGCAAAACACCAGCCAAATCTTATGGCCTCTATCTGAAGGATCAATGGCTTCAATTCCAAATAAAAACTTTGGCACAAAGAGGCATAATGCCTTTCCAAGACTACAGGCAGTTCATGGATTTGTGTGACCAAAGCACCTTCGAGGACAAAGCAAAGATGGCAGAGTTCTATCTACACAACATGGCCCTCACAAACCTGAATGTGTGGGACCCCAATGCTAAGCTAGGAGATCTGCAATTAATGGCCATGGTGTCATGGATGAACCATGAAGAATTGAGGGTAGCAGAAATGAAAAGATTGTTAATAAAAGAGCATAATGAACCATTGATGATAAGAGCTGAGCCATCAGATCCTATAGCACTCATCAGCACACACAACCTGCTTGCCAATGACCCTCAGATTGCCCCTAAATATCTAGCCAATCAGGAACAATCCATTGCACACTTTGAAGATATGCTTAGGCTACTTGGGGATGACTGTGTGCATGCATGCATGAGAAGATGGAACACCCTACCCCACTGCTTGCAGATCAGAGAATACCATTCCCCCATGAGGCTGAAGGAGGCATTGAAAAGAGTGCCAATGTACAAGCACTCCATGCAAAGGTTGAAGGTCAACTAGATTGGTCTCATACTGAGTCCTCCACTCATATTAGGCATGTTGGAAGGTAGAAGAGAAGAAGAAGAGAAGGAGCAGTGGAAGGACAAAGATAGAAAGATAGGATTTTATGGAGAACATGAGCAGACCACATCAGAAGCCTGGAATGCTAGGGAGGCCACCAGGGCCATGAAAGACCAAGAGATTGAATAGGTTGCTCAGAGGATGAGCAACACCTTCAGTAGGGGGGTGATGATGAGCCTCATAAATGGGTAATTATATGGGCTCATTTTACTCCTAACCTAGTCAAATCAACCATTCTCTTAGCTTATTGTATGATTTTCTGATTATATTTATGCTTATAGGGTGAGTTGAGTTAGTTATTATGCCATGTGGTCTAACATGTATTTAATGCAGATTATTGATGGATTTCAAGGTAAAATTCATGGATCTAGTGGTCAAACTGCAGCAATAACTCGAAGTAGATAGAGGAGAGGAATTATACGAGGGAATCCCCCTCATTTATTTCTCCTCACTTCGAATTTGCCTACACTCAGCTCGGAGTACAAGCAACCGAATCATGCACTAGAAGGCAACCGAGAAAGTGGAAGATGATTGATAGTTATCTCGAATTTTTTGAGCCAAGCCTCCCTGATTTTAAGGAAGTTGTTGGTAGCTTCATATGTATAAGTAGAGAGGCTTAAGGCCTCACTAGGGTCGACTTTTTTTTTCTTTTGTAAACTATACTCAAATTTCGAGCTTACTATTTTATGACAGTTTTATGTAATCTTGCTATTTTTTGATAATGAAGATGGAATCCTTTTTGAGCTAGCACTGAGTTACCACAGAGGGCTGAAGCTCTTGTGTTAGGGCCCAACCCAAGTATCCAAGCTTCTCTTTACTTGTATTTGTATGCTTTACTTCAGTTTGTAGATTAGTTTGCTGTTAGATGTATTTCTCTTATGGTTAAGAATAGGCTGCTTTTGATGATTTAGTAGCTTGATTCCATTTTTGCTTTCTGTAGCAGGTTAAGAAGTGATTAAAGAAGATTCAAAATGCTAGCAACAATGCCTTGGCCTCTCTTCCTCCCTCTGGGACCATGATTTGAGGCAAAGACTCTTTTGCTGCCCCAAAAACACAGATTTTCCTCATTCGTAGGACTTCTGGTGTTTGCAGCTCTCTAGTAGGTTGATAGTCCAGTTTTTCTTTGCTTTAGATCTTCTTTATTATGTTCACTTCCTGATTTGTAATAGTCCTTTTGCATGCTTTCCTTTCTTACAACATTGCCCAACATTTCCTTCTATACATCATAGTTTAGGCCATTTTATTGCAAAACTCTATTTTTCCTACGATGCACTCATTTCATTGGTTGCTTGATTTTCTTGGTTGACTCTCAATTTCTATGCAGCAGATCTGTTCCAGTAGTAGGCCAGCTTACCAACAATCACACCCTCCATCTGATCCATGCCATATAGGTCCCCCAAACCTCACCTCAATTCTGCCCTAGTTTCCTTCATTTTTCATAGAACTTCTTTCTCTCTCCTTGAGCAAACCTAATCATCTTTCTCTCTCCTGGTGATTCATGGTAGAACTTAGGCACCCTAACACCCCAGTCCAACCTTCATCCACCTTTTCCACCCACTCTCACACCCTTAAAACAACGAAAATTTCTCTCGGCCTCCTCCTGTAGGCCTCCTGTAGTTTCCCTGTTTTCGTCGTGTAGTTTTCCTGTGTCCTCCTGTAGTTTTTCCTATAAGCTTTTTTTTTTAAGGCCGAGTGTGGGAAAAGCCTCCAGAAGGCCACCTAAGAGCTCCTAGTACCCATCCACACCATCCTACATCCTCCCAAGCTCCAAAACCACTCTCTAACGCCACCTGTTCGCTGCCACACTCACACACAATAAATTAGATGCATGTTAAATTCACATAAAAATCCAAAAATATGTTTTTTGCTTATTTACTTCTAGAAATAGCATGGTTAGATGTTGGTTACTTCCTTGAGTAGGTAATGGCATTTCTTTCATGGTTTTCATAGGATTTTTGGTAAAAGTATAATTAGCTTGTTAATTAGGGTTTACTAGGTTTTGCTTTACATTTGAGTCTTTCTCCTTTCTGCAGTTAGAATAGCAACTGTAGAGTAATCTTTATTTCCTTTCATCACACATAAAGCTTCTTCTAAAATCTATAGAATTTGGTTTGAGCTCCTATGATCTTGCACCAGCTAACCAAGTGAAAACCTGTAGTGAGAACTAGTACTTGTGCACATAGCACCGACGCTTCCAAGTTTGTTACGAACTACCGGGTTGATAAAAGTAAAGTTGGCATCCCAGGAGTTGCAGCATTCTTGTTGCAATACTGGGGCTCACCAGAGACACCAATGCAGGATGCTAATTTGGGGGTTCAACAGATTCACGTGCAGTTGCAGAACCTTTGCCTCGAAATGCAAAGCCTGAAGAAAGACAGAACAGCTCGGCCAAAGGCGCACAAAGAAGCTTGGTGCCTGAAATGCAAAGGTCAGGGTCATGACAAGGATCATTGTCCAGTCTTTGCAAACTATGTTGCAGCAAGGGGACCAATGCCTCTAAGGCTGGCGGCTACAGCAGGGCCAAGTATAGGCCCCACGCTATGGTGTGCTATATGCTAGGTAGCTGGGAAACATGCGACTGACAATTTCCATTTGCTGCAGAAATTCGTACAGATGCCACAACAAATCTTCTGCAATTTCTGTCAATCAGTAGGTCACGATGAGCGTAATTTCTGTAGTTACAAATTAATGATGGATAAGACACTTGCCAATAGGGTGCAGGCAGAAACGTGGCCTCTGGACCAAGGCGCTGGAGGAGTGTGAGGTGAGTATCAGGGTCGCGGCTAAGGCCGAGGTGGAGGAGGACCTAGTAGAGGTTGAGGGTAGCTTATTTGTTACAATTGTGGAGGACCAGGACACTACTCGAGAGACTGCCCAAATTCGATGCGACTGTCATGCTGTTATTGTACCCAGTTTGACCATGCGATTGAGGATTGCCCTATATTGTTGGATAAGATTCATGAAAAGGGAGCATAACCTCTACAGTCGAATTAGAACCTACAGATGATGAGGGCTGAGCCTCGCGAGGAAGACCCTAAGGTAAACATTATGCTACAGAGAGGAACGACCACAAGTGAGGATAAGGGGAAGCAACCTGCAGAGGGTGAGTGGGTCCACAAAGCACCGGAAAACTGTAACATGCAAAAGAAACATTTATGGAAGCGAAGAAAAGTTTTGTTGAGGCCTCTACCTCAGGAAGTCAGGAGAAACTGGTTGAAAAAATGGACCCATCCATGATTACCATGTTCTTGGAGACCTGCATGAAACTGCTCCGCGATAGTAAGGCTGTGAAGGGACTGCAAAAATTGATCAATCGATGCGCTGAAAAGGACAACGCTACTGGCTAACCATGTGTAGTTAGAAAGCTTGGTAGGCATAAGGCAAGGACTAGACATGAGATGAGACTCACCACGCAGATAGGGGAATACGAAATGGACCAGGTTATCTTGGATCTGGGGTCTGACATGAATGTTTTTCTGAAGCAAACATGGGAAAGAATGGGGAGACCTGTGCTCTAGTGGTCTCCGATCTAGTTAAGGATGGTGAATCAACAAAAAATCATCCCAATGGGAAGGTTGCAGGGGATAACAGTTGACATCGAAGGTGCGAGCGCACTGGCAGATTTTGAAGTAATAGAGATTGTGGATGATAACAATCCATATCTTGCGCTCCTTGGGATCGATTGGGCCACTGACATGAATGGGGAAATCAACCTGAAAAAGTGAAAGATGATATTTGAGAAGAAATCACTCCACGTAGTGGTGCCACTAGATCCCGCAGAAGGACCGCGCTATACAAAAACCGGTCAAAGATTATGAAAGTGATGACGATTTGGACTAGATTTACAAAATAACGGCGAGAGACTAGGATTGGGTGAATCCGAAAACATACAGATGTATTGCATGGGACCGCGAGAGCTCCTACACATCAGATTCAGATGAAGAACTAGAGCACTAGCAGAACCGACTGCATGAAGTATTTGTGTTGCACAGTAATATGATGACCAATTCTTTGCATTGCGTATCATCCAAGGTAAGAAATCTGCCTGACTATGATGGGTTAACTGACATTGATTGCTTTTTGGATGCATGCGAAAGGGAAGTGCCTGAGAAGCATCACTTCCAGGCATTAGATTAGGCACTGTGCGCTACACTTGCAAGATGGTGGGGTACACACAAGGACAATTTTGAGGATTGGTGTGAATATAGAAGGATGATGAGAATATGCTTTGGCCACCCGAAGGTACGACTAATAGAAAAGTATGATGGGAGGAATGATCCGCACGATCATTTAGCCAAATGGATTGAAGCATATGGAGTGAAGCCTCAGCCAGAGTGGGTCCATATGTTTTGTCATACATTGGATGTTGTACCAATGAATTGGTACTTGGAGACAGAACTCCGTCATGACATTGAAGAGTGGGATGTTTTACGCCAAGGATTTCTGATGATGTTCAGTTTTGAGGATGGATTTGAATCCATCGATGAAGCATTGCAGGAGGGTAAGAAAACCATCTTTAGGATATTGTAGGATCCTCTAGACCTGATTCAACCTAATTGGACTACCCAGCCGCGCTGGAGTGTTACAATGTAACAGTGGAAGAAGAAGACGAAGACTCGAGAAAGATTAATATCCCGGAGACTGAAGGAACACAGCGAGAAAACCTAGACATAACTGAACTATTCAAAACCAGGCAAGTCAACATTGGCACGGAGGCAGAGCCAAAGTTTGCAAAGATTGGGGACTATTGGGACAATGCAACAGTAGATAAGGTTGCCGAACTTCTCTGCGAATATTAGGACTTGTTCCCCACGAAGTTTTCCGATCTGAAAGGGATAATAGGAGACCTAGGTATCATGAAGATCACCCTAAAAATGACCACAAAACCTATGAAACAAAGACCTTAATGCCTCAATTCGAAGTATAAGGAAAGGGTTCACGTTGACTTAGATAAGATGCTAGCGATAGGTATTATTGAATCAGTGGAAGAATTTGATTGGGTAAGCCCTATAGTGGTTCAGGAAAAGAAGCAGAAGGAAGAAATAAGGATATGCGTAGACCTCCAAAAGTTGAATGATGCCTGTGTGCATGATCCCTTCCCAACCCCATTCATCAATGAGGTCTTGGATAATGTTGGCGGCCAAGAAGCATATTCATTTACTGATGGGTTCTCTAGGTACCATCAAATCAAGATTGCACTGGAGGATAGAGGTAAGATGACCTTCACGACTGAATGGGGATGCTTCCAGTATATGGTGATGCCTTTTGGGCTGAAGAACGCGCCAGTGATATTTTTGCGTGTAGTCATTGTGACGTTCAAGGATTTTATTCATAAATTTCTAGAAGTATACTTTGATGATTGGACAGTGTTCAGACTGGTGAAGTGTCATGTGGCAAGTCTGCGCTTGATGCTAGATACATGCCTGAGATACCACATCGTGCTCAATCTAAAGAAATGTTTGTTTTGTGTCCCTTTTGGGATCTTGTTGGGCCATGTGGTATGTAGAAAAGGCTTGATGGTAGACCCAACTAAGATCGTGGTCATAATGAACTTGGAGGCACCAAGGAATGTGAAACAACTGCGCGCAACACTGGGGCATAGGGGATACTATAGGAAATTCATCAATAGCTATGCCCAGATTAATGCATCGATGGAAAATTTTTTAAAAAAGGATGTTACGTTCTGTTGGAATGAAGAATGCCAAAAGAGCTTGGATGTGTTGAAGGAGAAGATGGTCACCGCACCGGTCCTAGTCTTCTCGGATTGGAAGAAGGAATTTCATGTGCACGTGGACGCGTCATGTATTGCGTTGGGAGCAGTACTAACACAGGCCGGTGAAGGGGACTTGGATCATCCTATAGCGTTTGCAAGTAGGAAGCTGTCCAAAGCAGAGAAAAATTATTCCACAATAGAGCACAAAGGCTTAGCTATGGTGTACGCACTCCAGAAGTTCAGGCACTATTCGTTGGGCGGACACTTTAAGATGTATATGGGCCATTCTGTGTTGAAATACCTAGTCAACAAACTTGTGTTGGGGGGAAATATATGTAGGTGGCTTTTGTTGTTCCGGGAGTATGATTTTGAAGTTATTGTGAAACCAGGATGTTTGAATGGTGGACCAGATCATCTATCGAGCATCGAAATGAGAGAGGAACCTACTAATTTGGAGGGGCTACTTGACATGTAGCTCTTTGCAGTGCACATCATGGACAATCACTTTGAAGATATTATACACTTCCTAATGACAGGTGCGGCTCCAGAAGGATATACAAGCCAAATAGAAGAAGGAACTAGTGATGTGTGCGGCAAACTTTTCTATCATTGCAGGGCACTTGTACAAAATGGGGTTAGATGAAATATTGCGACGTTATGTGTGAGAGTTTGAATGAAATAACATCCTCACTAAGGCTCATGACAGAGCCGCGGGAGGTCATTATGCAGGAAAAGAAATACGCAGAATAGTCTACGCACTGGGTTATGGTGGCCAACCTTGCATAAAGATTCAAAAGCATATTGTAGGGCATGCGATGCTTGTCAAAGGATGGGTAGGCCCTCGCACAGGGATGATCTAGCACTGAATCCTCAGGTATCACTACAACCCTTCGAGAAGTGGGCGGTTGACTTTGTAGGACCAATTCAAACGCTAGGAAAGAATACAGGTGCATGGTACATCATCACCGCGATTGAATATTTAACCAGATGGGTGGAGGTGTAGCCTGTGAAAGACTGTACAAGAATTACATCCGCAAAATTTATCTTTGAGTACATATTGACAAGTTTTGGTTGTCCAAAAATTCTAATGAGTGATCACGGTACACACTTTCTCAATGAGACGATCAACGCGATGACAGAGGAGTTTCAAGTATACCATCAGAAGAGCACACCTTATCATCCGTAGGCCAATGCGACGGTGGAAGTGTTTAATAAAATATTGGAGAGTGCGGTCACAAAGGTTTGTAATGCTCAAAGAAATGACTGGGATGTTCACGTACCCATGGTGCTATGGGATTATAGAACAACTTGCAAGAAGTTGACTGGACAAACACCGTTCAGACTGGTTTATGGCATGGAAGCTGTGATGCCGATGGAGTACATTGTACCTAGTCTGCGCACAGCGGAATTCACAGGAATGGCGGATCACAGATCCCTGGAGGAGAGGCTCACGCAGCTAACAGAGCTTGAAGAAGATAGATTTCTCGCTGGATTCCATCAACATGTTCAAAAGGAGTGCGAAAAGGCATGGAACGATCATCACATCAAATTGTGCACCTTCAAGCCAAATGATCTGGTTTTGTTATATGACAACAAGTTTGATAAATTTCCAGGGACATTTAGGATGCATTGGTTGGGGCCCTATGTCATCAAGGAGATTACCAATGGTGGAGTAGTTCAGTTGGTAAAGTTGAATGGAGAGCCATTCCCCAGATGGGTGAATGGCAATCGATTGGAGCCATACACCGACAATCCAGCTAGATGACTACATGATGGAAGCACAGTCTTAGCGCTCTAGGCAGCTAAAAGGAGGTGTGGGACTATAAACTACACTACCCGGGTCGGTAGTTGCACGATTGGGGAACTGCACGAAATGGAGGAATATCACAGTGGCAGCAGACACGTGCAGGGAGCTGCGCTACCTGAGAAGGGATTGCGTAGCGCAGCCAGAAAGTGACCATTATGGTCACTTTTCATGACTTGACAGTCGAAAAAGGCCAAATGGAGTGGGGGGGCGACATTTAAGTCAGAATTTAAGGACAAGATCTGTGAAAATCTGCCGCTAATCCAGGATTTATGAACGAGTTATGGGGAGAATGGTCATATTTGAATTCGAAAATGCCTATAAATTACAGGTGGCTGCCCAACAAAAAACACTTGGCATTTTGAGAATTGAGGTATTAAGCTCTTAAGCACATATGAACCCTGAGCTCTTTGAAGCCCTGATGGCGAATTTAGTATTTGAGAAGTTTCCAACAGAGACGTAGGTGTTGTTGTCTAGCATAATTTCGGCTCCCGCAGAAACCCTGAGTGTAGGAAAAGTAATGGCAGCCGATGGAACTACCTTGGAGGTCGTAATGGCAGCTGAGGGAGCTGCCCCAGAGGTTGGAAGAGTAGAAGTACCAACAGAAGTGCCTAAATCCCCCATGACACCTAGGTCGAGGCCTACGCTGACCTAGGAGGGTCCAAAATCAAAGAAGGATAAGCAGAAAGCGCAACAGCTGGTGCGCGTATCACCCAGAAAGCACCCACAGATAGGAAAGCCGACTGTGTAAGAAAAGGGTAAGGTGATTGACCTAGAGCCTGAAGCCGAGGTTGAATAAATCCATGTGGGCATAGATGATATTGATATGGAGGGGGTGGAGGACGTTGATGTGAAGGGGTATGGCCCCATTTCTAAACTGCCCGTGTACATTCCTCTGCACAGAGGCAAGATGAAGGTTTCGAAGGATATTGATGAAAGTAAGGTTACACTGCACACACCCTTACTACTAGACTAGATTGTCTTTGAAGGTCTGTGCTTGGGACACATCCCCCTTTTAAAATTGGAGGACTGGGATTTGGCTGATGCAGAACATTTTCCTCATTTAACGATGGACTAGTTCATGCATCGCGTCTTCTATAAAGACTTTGGTGTGACGTGTTGGAGCCAAGGAAGTGGGTAAAAGGGGTGGATAAGGTGGGTCTACTAAACATGCTGTGGGTACCGCATTATAACCGCACACCCATAACCATGGTCATGATCAAGCAGCTGCTATGCTTGGTGCACGATGGGTGTCTATGGTTAGAAGAGCTGATACCCATCACTGACATGTTGGTCCATAGGATCACTCGGCTGCTGTACTCGGGAGAAAATCTGGCCATGGCATTTGGCAGAAAGCCAGGCAAGCATGACCTCGCTGAAGCAATGAAGGACAAATTCAAACTCTCTAAGACGCCGTGCGGCTATGCCATCACAAGTATAGCTGACCCCGTGGTCAAATTCACAACGCGGATCTTGGCAGGAAAGATTATGCGAAAGTATCGTGCAGATGAAGTGCCGACACCAGTAGTAGCCTTAACATCCCAGTGCGTGGAGGGCGTACAACTTAAATGGGCGTGCTACCTTTGTGGGGAGTTCCTCATGAACTGCAGAGAGGCGTAGGATCACAATAAAACATTCCACTATGCCTCGCTGCTGTTGTCCATAGTGCTGGTCGCATGGGAGTTACCAGAGGATAGCCAGTTTCCTCCAGTCGCACTTGACCTACTAGAAGCAGCGAAGTTTGCTTCGCTATGGGCTACGAAGGACCCTCAAAGGGTCAAGGACAACAAGATCTTTTGGATCTTGATGGAGATGAGAATCCATATGGCCATCAACCACAAACTGCAACTATCGCCAACTGTGTATGAGAAGCTGCAGGAGTATGTGGAGTTCAAGGCCGACTTCCATCGGGTCTTGATCCGCGCGCGAAAGGACCCTAAAAATAAATGGCATGACTTGCCATACGTGGCCATAGACGACTCAATTACAGCGGTCCTCAATCACTGGCTGGCATATTGGTGCACTGCCTTGGACTTGAAAGCTGGGTCTAGCAAGACCGCAGCGCAACGAAAAAAGGAGGAGGCCAAGCTGAAGATGGAGTAGTTGGCCACAAAAAGAAAAAATGAGGTTGAGGACAAGGCTAAGGAAGAGTGCGCCATCACAAAGCAGATGAGAGGATAGGCAAAAGAAGAGGAGCGTGGCTTTGATAAGATTCAGAAGTCACCTTCTTTGGAGACAATGGAGGAGGAACAACTGTAGGACTAGGGAGGAGTAGAACTAGAGACCACTCTATTTCATGTTAAGCGCAACAAAGATCCACAGAAGTTAGGGCCGTGAAAGAAGTCTAAGGCCAACAAGACTTCTCTTGATCTGATCACCTTAACAGAAGGTGATTTAAATGATATCAGTGATATGGTCAGAGATACCACCATGGAACTGCTGCAACAGTTCGAGCTACAACAGAAGCAGGCCTTGGAGGCAATTCAGATGGGTCTGCACGAGCTGCAGATCCAAGCGTTGCAGGTCCAGACCAGCGTGGGACGAAGCAGCGCAGTGTCAACTAGTTTGGCGCTCGGCACATTGGAAGCAGTAGGGATGGTATGCACCCTTGATCCCCAGGCAATATTGCTGCTGGAGGGAGCGCAAACCATAGAGACTAAAGCTGACATGCCTGCTATCAGTGCCCTCAAAGGAATTGGGCTTAATTTGGTCGTGCTTCCCAGAGAGGCACTTCACAATTTGCAGGATGACGTGATCATGTAATTTCAGGCCCGCGAACATCGCGCGTTATAGGTAATCAGTGAGCAGAAAGTCAACAATGCTCAGATGACGGTACAAAGAGATTTTGCTGTCAACCTCGTCAAAGCCATCACAGACAAAAATAAGCGAACGACCAAGGTCGTGGCTAAGGCATGCAGGTATGTCCCAGAGCTGGCCATTTCAGATGCTGAGCCAGTAGATGTGCGGATTGAGAAGCTTGTTGCTAGAGTGCACGACGCTAGAATAGAGTTGGTGAAGGTTCAGTTTGATCTAAACCTTAATATTGCAGAACTGCAGTTGAAGGCCCAACCTTCAATCCTGCCCGAAGTCAAAGAGTAGCGTGAGAAAACTGTGAAGGATGTCATGGAAGCAGTGAAAAATGCCATAACGGAGCGTACCGTGCCCTTCGAGCAGGCGCTTGAAGTAGTTACCAATTTGTAGGAAGATCCCACCTTGCAAATGTTGGAAATGGAGGCTCGGGAGCTGCAACAGCAATATGATGAAGTCAAAGCGATGGTGCGCACCGTCACCCTTACATAGAGGCTAGCCAAACTGTAGGAGGCAAAGGTACTAAAGGAGCAGGTGGATGCAGCGCAGCGCAGCGCAAAGAGAGCATCCTCAAGGCCAGAATATGGCCTTGGATTGATGAATCTTATGCGCTCACCATCACCATCAAAGTTAGCTGGTCTACAAGCGACTCAGCAGAAGATACAGTTAGATAGTACAGGGCCTACGATGGAGCAGCTGGTTGAGGAGATGGCACAAGCGACAACATCGTGCACTGCCGAAGTTGCAATAGTCCAGGTAGAGCTGGGAGGTCTTTGCGACAAGATCTCCATGTCGACTAAGTGACTCGAGGGCAAGTCAGCATGTTTGTGTTGGGGGCCTACTGGGAACAGGTCCCTTGGGGTTAATTTTGGGGTTAAAAACCCAAGTTTTGAGGCAGAAGGCCCGAATTTGTATAAACAAATGTAAAGTCTTCACATTTTGTGGTCGTGGAGCACCAAGATATCAAGAGTCAAAAAGGGTTTCCGCCCTTAGTCTTGATAGGTTGTGTTGGCTTGATGAGATCCACCCTTGGTCTACGGACCATGGGATTGTATAAAAATGAGGTCTTAGAGGAGTTTGAGGTAGCGAGTTCAGTTAAGTTGAGTCTTTGATGAGCTTGTAAAGGAGCTAAGAGTGAGAATCTTAGTGTAGGAAGAAGGCTCTGCAACTGAGTGCGTAGAGGCATAGGGTAGAAGTCTGCAGCTGAGTGCGCGGACCCCTGTAGCTGTGTGCCCAGGGTAGTCAGAGTCTATCTTGAACGTCTGGATCATCAATAAAGAAGAGTATTATGAAATTGTTGTGTATTTTACTTCTGTCAATTGCATGCGATTATGTTATGTTAAGCACTGGGTTTATATTTTATTGCTAAATTGATGTGCGAATCTATATGTTTTTCTCTGTTATATGAACAAAAGTAGAGATATATGTTTACACAAAGATAATATAAATTGCATGATAGAATTGACGAACACTTAAGATAATTCAGAGAACTATACAACAAAGTAGTTACAGAGCGTATAAGTGCCAAGATCGCTTGTTAGGGTGATGCAAAGGACGATCGCATACCTTCGGGGAGGTTCTGAAAGACTAATAGAGAAGTACTTTGCACGAAGGAAGAGTTAAGGTATAAAATAGACATCACAACCATCTCAGGGTGCAGAAACTTGGTTCCTGCATCCCCCCATACTGCTTCGGGTGGGACTTCAGTCTGCCCTCCGCAGATTGATTCTGAAAGGGCTAGTAGTGTAGGGATTTGCTTGGCTGACTAAACGTTGAACTTGGGTTAGGGCCCATCAAGCCAACATAGGCAGAAAAAAATACCACCTTATATGTCTGCTTTTTCATATGGGAATTCCAAAAGAAAAATACAACCCTCGCAATCCAAAACTCCTCTTGCATTTTTTTTGTTTGTCAATTTTGACATATTGGTCTATGCATTTTAATGTAAAATTATGTCTTTGCAAAACTATGCTTGAGAAAGTTTGGGCCATAATGTGACACAAGCTAGCCACATCATATTGATGTTGCATTACATGGCTAATGCATTGAAATGAGCTTTCACCACAAGCACCATTGAAATTTTGTATTCGTTGAAGTCCTTGTGATAACATATTGGCATCTATTTGTGCCCATTGTTGTTCGATGAATGCAACTGGAAAAGCATACACATTTCCTCTTGGACTATTTATATGTTTTGCACAACAATAGCTCAAAATGTCTAGCAAGGGGATTGTCATCATGAAATAATAAGTCATATGTGTGCATGCCTAGACATGAATTTATATACAAGTATGGCCTCTTTTGCCTCTTTGACCAAATTCTTATTGGTATGCTGAGCCACTTTGACAACCAATGTATGCAAAAATTGTATCCCTAAATCCCCCTCTCATTCAATGGTCATTCAAGTGAAGACGATTGCGACATTCATTGTAGATAAACCTCAGGATTGTTGACATTATGCATTTCCATTAATGAATATGTATTTAACTCATTTCTATAAGACAATAATGCTTCATTGCAATTATTTTGTAAGAAAAGTCTAAAATGCTGTATTGTCCCTTGTATCAATTCTATAGAGGTATATCTATTATGAAAAATCACCAAGAGAGAATCAAATAAGCAATCTCCATGAATAAAACTGAAGTTCTTCAAGGAATTCAAATCACATTTTTCCAAAAAACATTAATATCAAGTTCTTCATGCATGTAAAATTTGTTTAATTCAGTCATATGCTTGTCTCCATCTTCTTGTTTGTTTTGTGCCTCAAGCACATCCATTTGTTGTCTTTTCTTTTTGGTATCTACGCACTATAGTTTTATAAAAAAACACACACATAAAAAGAGGTACACAAACTTTTTCTTTTTCTTTTTCTAGATATCGGAAAAAACAATTTCTATTAATACCATTTACATGTTGGTAAAATGTGCATACCTTGTACCAAATGGAAATTATCTATAATTGTAATGACACCAAGAAGGCTCGATAAGTTCCACCTTAGATAGAGATAATATGTTCCCTTGCAAGTTAACAAAGAATCTAATCAAATCAAGAAAATATCCCAATGTTTCAAGATGTTGAGAATCCAAATATTAGATCTTGTTTTAGAGAATGGAAAATCATTATGGCCTCCCTAGGATGAAACTACAAACAATAAAAAGAAATGGTTGAATATCGACATGTAAATGAATAGTGACACTATAACCTTGCTATTGTTACAAGGACACTCATGTTTAAGCTCACATTTAGTGGTTTATTATAGAAAGTCTACCAACTAAATAAACTAGTATATGAATTTCTAATATTGCATTAACAAGACATATTACACTTTGTCAATTTGATCACCTAAACATGTTTTCCATTGAATTTGAAATAACTTACAGACATATAAATAAAAGTAAAACC
The DNA here is from genome assembly GCA_000404065.3 of Pinus taeda. Taxonomy (NCBI): domain Eukaryota; kingdom Viridiplantae; phylum Streptophyta; class Pinopsida; order Pinales; family Pinaceae; genus Pinus; species Pinus taeda. The sequence continues at coordinate 73,071 of APFE030121904.1, read as the reverse complement.
ACCATTTGTCTAGACTCTTATTACCGTAGTTTCGTTTCTATACATAAAAGTGGATCACAAATGTTATATCCTTAAGCACAAAGGCCCCCCCTCCCCACCCCCCAAAAGAAGAAGAAGAAGAAGAATATTTTTTTTTAGTCCCTTGCTAGTAGTAGGAAAATGAGAACAAAACATAATTCAACAAAATTTTATAAAACATATGAATACCAATTATGCATAAAACAAAATTAAGGGATCAAATATTTAAATATATAGATCAAATACAAGACCCCTTTGACCCCCCAAAAAAGTGTAACACCCCCTCATAATCCTAGATTCCAACTAGAGGTATTGGGGGGTAGTTACTATGCAGATCCAAATCGCAAAGTACCACTATGGGAACAAGGCTTGAAATTTTTGACTTTGTCGACCTTCTTAAGACTTCAATCAGACACCATTGTTACATTCGTCTCGTCGAGATGATTCCAATAATATAAACTTTGTCTCAATTTGACTTACAGATTGATAGTTAGGCCTTCTTAAAGAGAGGCATGGATTACCCTCCATGTTGGACACCTAATCCTCAATGGGTTAGTGTGGAAGCCAAATAGACAAAAGGAGTCCAAGAGACCTTGGGATGTGGAACCCAATGGTCAAACCATATACTATAAATGTATATCACTTGTTAATAAAAATGTATTCTCATGTTTTATCTTTTAGATTATGTTGCTGCCATGTGTGTGTTTAACATGGTATCAGAGCAGGCATATTCCTGCCCTGCATAATTACTTTGAGCCATTTGTTTTATGGTCTTTATGTGCAGGTCATTTTTGCCATCACTTATGAATATTTTCTCAGCTAAATTCTAGTTGCCACCTTCGTCATTTCTCCAGCGCCATTTTTGGCCTCCCTCTGCTTTGTAACTCCCTATTCTAGCTATTTTTTGCCTTGCATATAGAGCGTTGCCCCTCTGCTCTTCTCTGACCGGTTTTTTATAATTACCTGCATATAACGTTGCACTTCCCTGACATATAATCCTGATGCATATATAATGCGTTTCCCTGACATGATATAATCTGCCGTTTCATATAATGCGCTGCCCTAAAATCTGCTGTTTGTATTCTGAAATCTCCTTAATTTAACGTTTTTGTGTCCACCAACACTACGGATTCTCTAGGTTAAATGGTCTCCTTAGTTTTGTCGATTTATGATTGTGAGATGGTTCCTTCATGCAAGAACGAACTACACTACATCGTTGGATGATAGCTCCGTCGAATGGGCATGAGGAGAAGAGAATGATGAACGTAAGCATGGCGTGGATGTGCTTCAGAAATTCAGCTATCGCGCAGGAGGCTATTCGAACTGATAGCATTGCAGCCATTATCAACACACCAAACCGTTACAAACTTTGCCCAACCAAAGTGGGAATGATATTTCTATGCTTTACCATTTAGGGAGAGTAATCCTGCTTGCCCAAGTTCACAACCTCTGAGCATTGCTTCAGTTGAACTCTTGCTAGTCTGAGTAACCAAGCCGACCCCAGTCCTTACAATGGGTTTTCATCGCTCTCCTGGCAGCCTAGTCACCACTTTGCGATGAAAATTTCCATTTGACATCAAGATATAATACACTGGAGGATAACTCATAGCTTTCTCTAAAGAGTTGTTCATCACCATGAAGTCTCTGAGAGAATTGAGCAGTTTGTCCTTGGAAATCCCCAGAAGCTGAGGGTACCTCTTAACGAGAACCCTTAACCAAAGATTGATTTATACTTGTTGCTGGATTAGTTACCCCATGAGGAGGTGAGCGATAATGTGTAGTAAGGTCATTGGGGAAGTCGGATTGGAAGCTTGTGCCATTGATGAATTAGAAATAGACATGACTGTGCATTAGCAATTTTTGAGGACTGCGGATGCATATATATAGTCATTGAGATTTGATCCGCTATAGTCTACCAGTCTTCGTCTGAGGGAGGATTCAACCTTGATGGAGAATGTCGTTCAAAGCATTTGCGATTTGAGCATTGGCTTTGTGCATTGAATAATTTTGAATGCCATATGTTGGTGCGTGTTGAAGTTCGTGTGCTATGGATGTGTTCAAATGTTTTTGGCTTTCTGGAAGACCATCATTTTGAATGAGTTTCTATACACCAGTGGCACAATTTTTACCCTCTTAGTGAGTTGAGTTATTTCAATTTTATTATTGGGCAGCGGACATAGCAAGCAAGAGTTTTCTGAAGAGAAAAGTGATGAAGGGAATTTGAAGGGCTATATTTGGTATTTGTATTTTGAAGACCAAGTATCATATGATGCATGAATTAACTACTGGGCATATGCGTGTGTCCGAATAGTTCTGGAAGAACTGTATCTGCTGGAAAAGTTGAGATTGGTATCTTTCATTGATCTGCTATTTTGCCATCAGTCTCTTGTTCTGAATGTATTCATAGTCATACTCCCCATTATTATTATTCTACTTCTGCTATTCGGGGAATTTTCTGAGTATTATACCTCCTTTTGCCATAGCAAGTGTCCTGCTCACCATTCCTTCTCAGTAAAGGGCTTGTGGGTGTGGCCTATATATACATATTCTTGATTTCATATCGTGTATGCGTTCATTGTTTTGTATTGTAATTCTGAAACTTATAATTTGTTTTTGGTTTTACACTTCAGTCTATGTTGGGTTCTTTCATTTCCACGGCACAAGAGGGGGATCCCATCAACATCTGATCAATTATGGAGGTTGTACAAAGCTTTGTGGAAGCTAAGATGCCACTTTGCTGGGCGGTGGTAAAATACCATTAGCCAGGAAACATCTGATATATCTGGTCAGTTCATCTCTGTGCGTTCATACATGCATGAACATGTGGAATAATCCTTTCATTGGCGCGTAGCTCCTACGAGTGGGTCACTGTTGTGTTCATCATTCTTATGGGAATATTGGAGGTATCGTTGACTCTTTATATATTGCATTCTGGCATATGCGTTATTAGCTCTCCATAAATTCTGTGTGATATATGAGGGCAAATTGTTTTCTTTGAAGAAGTGGCAAGATCAGAGAATGTTTGTTCGTACCCTAGTCAAAGCATTTATATATGAGCATTCAAGTCCTATCCATGACATGGTGCTATAGTTGTTGAAGTTTTGATAACCACCATTTCTGCTTTGAAAGTGAAGGAGTATTTGAAGGATCCAAGCAAGTTTGCAGTTGTTGCTGCCCCAGTGTGGCATTGTATTTAAAACTCATTATAGTGCATTGATTCCTTGATTCGATTGCTGCATAAGAGTTTGATGGGTTGTATAAAGGCAATGATTGTTTTGACAAATAAAAGTAATCTTTTGTGGAGAAAAGTTTAATCGGTTGTATTGTCAAAACATAGTGCTGGTCATGAGTAGACTCTTATTTTTATGTAATGGATTGTAATTGGTGCTTGCTGGTTGCACACTGATCATTTGCTGCACATTTATAAAGGATATTGTTGTGTACTGTGAGTGGGTATTACTTTTCTGCATTGAGTAGTAGTTGTGATCAATTTTTAAGGTGTAATTCTGACATTGAAGAAAAAAAATATTGGCCAGAATCAATGGATATTAGAGTTCCTCAAAACTCTCATATTGTCTACTACTCATGATACATTAAAAGTCAGCAAAGTTTCTCTCACAGACATTCAGGTCTGTCTACAAAATGCACAAGAGAAAATTGATTTTCTGTAGCTAGAATCTCAGCTACAGCAATAAAAATTAAAATAGAGGAGTCATTCTGAACCTGTTTCTATTTAGAACAATGAAACAGACTCCCATAAACAACAAGACAATGTTGTTGAAGTTCATTTAGATCCAGTAGCAGTTGTACATGCAGATGTAGAAACTCAGCTTGCACTTCCCAAGCCCATCATCAAACCTTGGGAAGAGCTTGTCCACAACAAACACATAACTGGGATTGGATATGGCAAAGATGTGTCCTTTCATATTCCAGACTACTCAAAGCCCATTTAGTTTCAGAGTGCTGGATTCCTTCATGACAATTCACCTCCAGCTGTTCTAGATTCTACCCCTCTTCCACAACAACAATAATAACAACAGATTGTGAAATGCCAACACTGTGACCGAGTTGGCCATTTGAAAGATCACTGTTTTGATCTTCATCCATGTAAGCGCTATCATAAAAACCAATCATTCTTCAAATAGATGCTTCAAAAACAAACGTCCTGCAAGGACAAAGATTCATGTTGGATGGATCGCTTCTTGGCAATGGGCATCAACAACCAAGAAGATATTTTAGTCACATGTCAGAACTTGTTCCAGAGTATTAAACAGTCTTGCAGTTGAGTTTTCTCCATCATCTCACCTTATATCTAACAGGGGGGGATGATGGTCATCTACAAGCTTCAAAGCCACATCAAGCGAGCATGAGCCACAACCTGCCACACCAATTTCAGAGTTGTAGCCAGAGACAAAGATGCCCCTGAGCATGCCTTCAGTTGGTAATTTGGGACACTTCCTCCAGTAGAAGACTTCAGCTTCTTGCCAGTTTCGGAAGAATTCCAAGAATAGAGTTGGGGACACTTCCTCTAGCAAAAGACTTCATCTTCTTGCCAGTTTTGGAAGAGTTCCAAGACTTGCATTAAGCATTCCAGAGTTGTTGGTCATCCTTAAACCATCACAGGTTGAGACTTCCCTTTTCATGTTGAAGTTCTCCCTTTTATGCGGGGTGAGACCTCCCTTTCATGGTTGAAGGTTTCCCTCTTCAAAACAATAGGAGCACTTCCTCTAGCATAAGACTTCAACTTCTTGCCAGTTTTGGAAGAGTTCCGAGAACTGCACTAAGCGTTCTAGTGTTGGTGGTCATCCTTAAACCACCGCCCTTTATAGCAACATTTCAGAGAGCATATTCAGCCTAGTGCTGCCATGCATTTTTGCACATTTTGTATTACAGCTCTCTTCTTGGACTCATACATAACCCTTCGGATTAAGGGGGGGAATGTTGGACACCTAATCCTCAATGGGTTAGTGTGGAAGCCGAATAGACAAAAGGAGTCCAAGAGACCTTGGGATGTGGAACCCAATGGTCAAACCATGTACTATAAATATATATCACTTGTTAATAAAAATGTATTCTCATGTTTTATCTTTCAGATTATGTTGCTACCATGTGTGTGTTTAACACTCCACATTACCTTAATCCTCCACGTGGCATCCACCTAATGACCCATGTAGCAAGTGACTAGAGGCACCGCCATGGTAGACATGCCACATAGTAGTCGGTCTCAACAACCAGTTAGGAGTCGGCCCTACTCACCAGCATTTTTTTCAATTCCCATTTCCAGGCTGACCCCCGATCTCTGATTTAAGTCGGGGTCGACCACACCCCTTGGCATAATATATTGTTGGGTCAGGATTCATCCCGACCCCTGACCGTCTGACCTCCCTACTTGCTTGCACCCTGACTCCCAACAACTGCACACTTAGCCCGACCTAGGTCAGGCAGAGGCCCACCGAGATTCAACAAGCCTCACCGACCTCCCGATCCGCAACCCATGGGTCCATAAACTAGAATTCCTAGCCATTTTTAGAGTTTTAACAGAGTTCCAGAGGCCAATTTCTTTTACGATTTCTATGGGATTTCTCAAGTTTTTTCAAGCGCTAATATCATCACTTGATGGCCAATGGAGTGTAGAGAAAATCGTAAGAAAAACTTGATAAAAATTCCCTCAAGGAATGCCACTAAACAAAACCACTCCCATAAGTAATTCTTCTTAAGAACACAAAGAGCAAAACAACTCTGCAACAATGGGAAACCTCCCTTCCTTGACTCTATCATCCCCATTAGCTGAACAATAATGAAGAGGGAATCAACTTCACTTTCATATTCCCCTACTCACCTAACAAGGACACAACCATAGAATTATCAACAAAAAATGTACATAAATTCTATGATAACACTATTAGACACATAACATTCATTCATCATAAGATGACAATCAGTCCACAGGGACAACTGACTTTACTGCACAAACAATTCACTAGTATAAACCCAACACTAATATAGTTGAACAATTTCCTGCAACAACATGTTAGCATAAGGCTATAATATCATGAAATGTTCATGTTATTTAATACATCATCATATGTATTTTAACCATTCATTTAGCATATATATACACAAGTAAACCAAGACCTGTCATGCAACCCAATAGCATAACATTCATTCAGACTTTAACATGGAATCCACACAAGATTAGGTTACAAGGAAACTTATCTTAGATATTATACTAAAGATGGGAAACTGAGTTCAAGACTAAGAATATCCAACCAATCATAGACAAACTACAACCATGCTACTTGCAATTTTCACCTCCGAGCGAGATTCCAGGGATTGAGGTGGTCTTGCTCAAGGGATTAAGCTGAAACAAGGACTCTAGAGGTCTTTCTATTTCCACTAATCAACCACTCAATAGTTAACCAATGCACAAGGAATCCAAAGGCCTATTGCTTCCACCCTACAACTATCTAATAACACACACACACACAAACTACAAGGAGTCAAGAGGCTTCACCTCCACCCTGGCAACATGCAACACAATGGTTCCATGCAATGAAGGGAATTGAGAACTCACTGCCAAATCTGATAAACAAGCAAATGAGACTCCATAATTTCCTTTACCATGATTGCAAGGGCTAAACCTCTACCCCATGGTGTCAATGGATTCTAGAAAATTCTATCTCCACCCTCTAACCCCATGAGGCATCTCGAGATTTACCCTCACCTGAAGGAGAATTCCTCCCGTACTCTTGTTGCTCAACTGAAGGTATGATAGCCTCCCAAGAGTGGTGAAAGAAGCCAATATATTCCAATATATTGTAGGTTTCACTGACTCTTTCTACTAAGGAATTCTCCATGCCTCTACCCATAATGTGCACTTGATGCCTTCCTCAATGTAGATGGAGAGTCCTTCACAGTTGTTCCCAACAACTCCTGCGCATTCTCCTCTTTCGCACAGTGTAGAGAATCCTTCCTTAGAACTCCTCAACCGTTGGTATGTGCATCTCTCTCTGTCGATTTTGAATTCTCAGAGAATTCCCCCTTCTCTCTTTGTCTATGCGTGCATATCCCCCACCTATCATGTCTCCTTCCTATGACCATCTGCTATGTGATTTGCCTCCCAAGGTAACTTCCTGGGTATTTTCATACTGTAAACTTTGATGCAAGTGGATATTGGTGGCCACCCACCTATTCAACTTGGAGCCCAACCATTATTTCTTTTAATTTCCTTAATTGTAGCATAATTTACTATTTTTGGCATTTTTATTTTTTATTTTATTTGTATTTATTTATTTATTTTAATTTTATTTTTTAATTTATTCTATTTATTTATTTTAATTAAATTTATTATTTATTTTTTTTATTTTTTAATTTTTTAAATTAATTTTTAAATTTTTAATTTAATTTAATTATTTAATTTTAATTTAATTTTATATTTTATATTTATATTTTATAATTTTATTTTATTATTTTTTAATTAAATTAATTTAATTTATTAATATATTTGAATGGAGTTCGGATTTTCCACAGTGTTCATGTTTCGCTGTCGACGTTTCGAGTGCAACTAGACTCATCATCAGGACAAATTTTGTGAGGAGAAAAGAAGTAAATTGGTAGGTATAAATAAGAAAAAGGCAGGATGTGAAGACAAATGGCTGACTCTTTGTTTGCTCATTAATAATTCAATTATTTATTATTGTCATTTAAGTTTTTGTTTATAATTTAATCACTAAATAGTTATTTCTAATTTTTGTATTAATATTGGTATTTAATAATTTGTTTTATTTTATCATTATGAATTTATTATTAAATTATTGCTTATTAATTGTTGTTTATGCTTAGTACTTATTAATTATTTGTTTATGCTTATTAATTATTGTTTATGCTTATTTATTATTATTAAATTATTGCTTATTAATTATTGCTTTATGTTAGTACTTTGATATTTATGTTGTTGTTCATAATTGTTTTAAATGAAACTATATTTGCATTATTTATTATGTCCTTCTTATAAATTAATATATTTTAATTGTTGTTATTAATACCTATTAGTTCATTCTAGTTTATTAATGTTAGAATTATTTTTATTGCTATTAAAAATTTAATTAATTGTTTTTTGTGTTTATTTAATAATGGTCATCTTGGTGTTGTTCTAACTCTTTAATATTTTAAAACAATTATGAACAGCAACATATAGTTTCATTTAAAACAATTATGAACAACAACATAAATATCAAAGTACTAACATAAAGCAATAATTAATAAGCAATAATTTAATAATAATAAATAAGCATAAACAATAATTAATAAGCATAAACAAATAATTAATAAGTACTAAGCATAAACAACAATTAATAAGCAATAATTTAATAATAAATTCATAATGATAAAATAAAACAAATTATTAAATACCAATATTAATACAAAAATTAGAAATAACTATTTAGTGATTAAATTATAAACAAAAACTTAAATGACAATAATAAATAATTGAATTATTAATGAGCAAACAAAGAGTCGGCCATTTGTCTTCACATCCTGCCTTTTTCTTATTTATACCTACAAATTTACTTCTTTTCTCCTCACAAAATTTGTCCTGATGATGAGTCTAGTTGCAGACTCGAAACGTCGACAGCTAAACATGAACACTGTGGAAAATCCGAACTCCATTCAGAAATCACACCACAGTAATCTGCAATCTAAAATTATTAATATATTTATTTATTTTTATTTTATATTTTGTTTATTTATTTATTTTTTTAATTAATTAATTAAGTTTTTTCTTTTCAGGTATTGAACTTCTAGAGACATTTTAAGGCCCCAAACGACATTTTTTTGGAAATCGACACACCCACATCTTATTTTAAAGGTATGAAATCAAAAGTTGTATTCATGAGATAGATATTTCTAACGAGGTATAGTACACATCAAACAAAGATCCTATGCCAAAGTGACGACCCCAGGAAGTTGATGTCCCAATTTACCCCAATGGGGCCCACAGAATTTTGGTGCTTCATCTCCTAGGGTTAGGTTTTTCGATATTTAGGGCTTTCCATTGTTTCTTAATAATAAATAGGCCTTCAAGCCTCATTATAACACAGTTCACAAGACATGTAGCTGCCACATCTCTTCTCAAAGATAAGTTACCATCGCTTGAGCTAGTTTATTTCCATTCTGCATGTAAATAGTTTTCAATACTTTGTTATTAAAGAATTGAAGTTATGTTTTCCTTATATCTTTGTGTTTCTATTTATATCTATATTTCATTACGTTCCTTTATAAAATCCAGATTAGTGGTATCCGAGTGGTATGCTCTTTCTTTGTTTTTATGTGCATGTTCACAACGGGGTTGGGGTATAAGGAGTTGGGACTTGAACAGGTTGAGCCTTTACAAGACCGTCCCCACCGACACTGACGACCTCCTATGGTCGAAGAAAAGAAACATGTGGGAGTAGGAGATACTATCAAACAGTTGCTCGAAGAATCCCTTGAGCAATAAAGGAATGAGATTATGGAAAACTTTGCCCAAATCCTTTGGCGAATGCCCACTGACAACACAACTTCATGCAACAGTCGCTTCAGAGGTGCCACCCCCTTCAAAGTACAAGTGAACTTCGATATACCTATATTTGAAGGTCAAATAGATGTAGATGTTGTAGATAAATGGTTGAATCTATTGGAAGGTTATTTTTTGGTCCATAGTTCTTCGATTGGGAGAAGATTACTTTTGAACTGCTTAAGGCTGCTCCCCATGTGAAGGATTGGTGGGAAACTTACTGTGAGAAAAGGGCTGAGGAACCCTCTCTGTTTACAACTTCACCCTTTTAGAACTCTTTTCGAGATGTTGTCAAGGAAAAATATTACCCCATGGGGAGCTATGAGGACAAGTACATACAATGGACCACACTACGACATCAAAGGGACCAATATGTGCATGATTTCACAAATATTTTTCATACTCTATGCACAAAGTTGGGTATCAAAGACTTTGAGTGACATCCGGTGCTCAAGTACCGTGGTTGTATCCACAAATACATTCAGGAAGAAATGGAGTTCTTGGACATCTCATCGCTTGGCGCAACATATCGATATGTTGCCAAGATTGAACAAAAAATTAAATAAAAGAGTGCGACTTTGGATATATGAATCAGAAGCACAGAAAGAGCACCCCCAAACCACAAAACAAAGGACAAAGCCAAGGTGGAGTGACCTAGGACAACCCATTGAAGCCACAACCAAAGAATGACACCACGAAGATGAAGAAGGACACAGGAAAGTGGTGTGAGTTCCACACGAGCCCCACTCACAACACAAATGAGTGTCATGCCAAGTAGTCATTGGTGGCCGATATGAAAGCTTCAAAGTGTGATGCATGTTCTGATTCTGAGCCAGAACCCGACAAGGGGAATGACAAAGGGAAGTAGATTATTGAAGTAGAACCTAGTGCCACTGTTGACACCACCAAGGTCCAAAAGATTGAGCTCGAAGATCTAGAGGAGGAGGAGCGTCTCTTCCACTCACAGAGGTGGGTGAAGGGTTCTCCATTGCAGTTCATTGTGTTAGGAAAAATACTAAGAGGGGGGGTGGGTGAATCAGTATTTTTAAACTACTTAATAATTTTCTTTTCTCGCTTAGATTCATCTAAGCTACTGCTATAAAGTAAACTTGTTATATACGCAACTTTAATGAAGGCAAGTAGCATATATCCAGTTAACTAACTTTTCAGTTAATTCATCATTTATTTAACTTGAACCAGTATATCAATACTTCATTAGATATTAATTAAATAGTAACCATGTGCAGTAAGAATAGAATAAACCATCACACATAAGCAACTCATAAACACTCATGAAAACCATGATTTTTAGGTGGAAATCCAATGTGGGAAAAAAACACTGCTGTTGTGGTCTTTGTCTTCTTATTTTATTATAAAGAGAAATTTTTTACAATCTTGTATTGACATAGACTCATACCAATACACAAACACCCACCTGTAGAAGGTTACAAACTTTTATCATTCTCTAACTTCTACTGGAAGGAAGCTACAACCCCCTTATCCTCTGTTCTTTGTGGATCAATTTTCATAATATTTCAAACCGGATCCATTCCAAATATTAGATAGCAATACTGAAATCAACACTGTATCAAGTCACTGAACCAACTAGATTGCCAAATCAAATATTGAAGTAACTTATTCAAACAACCAGACCAACTTAAAACATTGTATTGCCATTCATCAGAATATCAGACTACATACTATTCATCACAGAAACCAGACCATCTCAATGCAAACCTTGATTAAACACTTGTCAGAATATATAAGCTATAGTTCAGAAGCATATCCGCGTATATACGCGCTTTCCCTTAGAGTGGCCTATGTACAAATCTCAAAACACAGAAATCTAACTCTGAATTACTGCACTACTGAAACAATCACTAAAACACATATTGACCCATCACAGATCTTTGAACCACATACATATCATCACATAGCAGTATCATTACTATTCATCAGTTCAAACCCAACCAACACTGTTAAACTCATATTATCATGAAAGACTTCATCAACAAACAACAACAAACATAATAAAACAAATCAATCATTATCATCAGCTCATACTGCAAAACCCTAGCATATGTACGTGACCCTTAAAAATCATTTCACCGTATGTACGCGCCTTTCATACTTGACACCCACGTACATATCTATCCATACTGTAGAATATATACGCAACTACACAAAATAAGATTCACGTATGTATGCGATCTTTCTGAATTAAGCCCACGTACAAATTTGTAATTATTGAGTCAAACCTTTGCTGCACACTAGAACACCTGTCAAAGCCAAATCTAGGCACACACCATAACATATTCACATCAAAAAATCATCATCATAGATCTATCAAACCATAAGCAGATTATTCAACATATAGTCATTTCAAATCTAACAAATTTGATCCATTATCATACTCCTTAGTGCACACCTATTTCAGATCAAACCAATCATCAATAACCCAATACATGCACACCTAGAACTTTGATCTCCATATCTTTATATAGCTTATGCCTTAGCCAATATCTTAGGCTAATTTCGTACTTATGTTGATGGTATTCTTTGACGGGATCAAAATATCTATTGTTGCACTCATTACTATGGGCCAATACCATGGTAAATACCCCTGGTATTGAGAACACTATGGTGCAAAAACTGTACACGACTTTTCTTCACCATACCGACGTATGTATGTGGCCTTTGTTCATAGGAGCCACACATACTTCTTAAAAAATCACCTTTATCCTTCCTCTGTCTCTCAACTGATATTCCTTTGTCCAATCTCTCTGTCACATTTGTACTTCCCTGTATACTCATTCTGCTACCATCATGTTGACATCTTTATCAAGTAGGTTTCCATCAAGGATAACAAATTAGTCATAATGCCAACAATATCCCCCTTTAGACTTGATGGCAACCATTTTTGTGTTTGGTCACCACCACCTATAGATACCTATAACCACATCTTTAGATATACCAAGCTTCTCTCCAAGGTCACCAAGCATTCCCAAACACCAAGCTTCTCTCCCCCTTTGACATCAAGGGAAAAGGGATGACCAATGCTGAATGAAGACTTATTTTGTAGAGATGATAATGTAGATCTGATGCTATTGAATATGAGCACTGACCATGCTCCCCCAGTGCATATGCTGAAACTTCTAGAAGAGATACAAAGAATTATATGATTCTACGACTCAACCAAATTTGACATTTCCTATCACCAAAGGCTTATGCTTACATCAATTACCCAACACAATGGGGTTACATATTTGAATCAACATTACATCAAGTGCCCAAAATAATGGGATTACATACATAATGGGGTTGACTCGAATGACTAAATATAACAATTTTACATCATGGGTCTTTATATGACCTTTACATTGAGAGACAAATATGACATTCATAATCAAAACCAAAGACTTCAATAGTGAGGTAGCAATACCATGCTAGTCATCAGTAACCATCATTCACCATATAAGGATGAACATCTTATGCAATAAGGAATGCTCAAGAAATCAAATGCCAATGATGTGCACTATTACAAATATAACAAATTCTCCCCTTGAACCTATGCCATTTGTTCACTGTCAGGACTGATCATATTCATCAGTAAAGTCATCAAAGCAACTTCATCAATCAGTAAAGCTACCAAAGAAGCAATATCAATCATCATAAGTCAATATCACTTCTAAGTTTCATTTGAGCAACAACATACTGTAACCAGTCAATATTAGAAGCAGAGGGCCAAATAACCATTGAATGAAGTATACTAGAACCTCCAATTGAGTCTATCCCATAGTTTCTTCTTCATATAGAAGCATACACTACTGTTAAGAACTAAACTTGCGTATATACGTGACTGTCCTTCATGGGGTCCGGGTACAGAAAGTAAGCTGCAATAATTTCAGTCTCATCTCCCCCTGAACATGAAATATCTGTCAGAATAATTAACAAAGTGATGAAGCAAAGACCACTCTTAGTTTTTGTTTGAGATATTCAAAGGAATCACATGGAAGTGGTTTAGTAAATATGTCTGCAACTTGTTCCTTTGAGGGAACATATTCTAGTTTGACCTTTTGTTTAAGCACCTATTCTCTTAGAAAGTGATATTTGATTGGAATATGCTTGGTTTTTGAGTGCATGCTAGGATTTTTAGAAATACTTATGGCACTAATATTATCACACAAAATAGGTATAGGTTGAGGACAAGTGATTTGAATATCTTGTAATGTTTGCATCATCCATAGAAGTTGAGTACAACAAGATGCAACAACAACATGTTTTGCCTCAATAGTAGATAAAGCAATGGATTTTTGTTTTTTGCTAAACCATGATACCAAGTGAGGTCCCAAATAAAATGTTCCTCCACTAGTACTCTTTCAATCATCAATGTTACCAACCCAATCTGCATCTGTGTAAGCATGAAGAGAAAAATATGCATCTTTGGGATACCATAAACATAATATTGAGTTCCTTCTAGGCTTGAATATTCTCTTGACTGCATGGAGATCAGTTTCTTTAGGATTTTCTTGAAATCGTCCAATAACCCCAACTGCATGCATGATGTTTGGTTTTGTGCCTGTAATGTAGAGAAATCTATCGATCATAGATCTGTATTCTAGTTGATTTACCAAGGGAGAATCATCATGTCAACTGAGGTTACATCCTGTTACCATTGTTGTGCATACACGTTTGCAGTCTTCCATTCCATATTTCTTTAAAATATGCTTGAGGTACTCAGTGCGCGAGAGAGAGATACAATTCTTTGCTTGCTAAACTTGAAGACCAAGAAAGTATGTTAGTTCACCAAGTAATGACATTTCAAATTCTTGCTGCATGGCTGCAACAAATCTTTAACTCATAGAATCTTCATTGCTTCCAAATATGATGTCATCTACGTAAACAAAAATGATCAAAAGTTTACCATCATCCATCTTTATATATAGATTGCTATCTGCATATCCCTTAGTGAAACCTTGTTGTTGAAGATACTTGTCAAGGCGATAATACCATGCACAAGGAGCTTGTTTTAGCCCATATAATGCCTTCTTGAGTTTACAAGCAAGATTTTTATCATTTCCTAGAATGAACCCTCGAGGTTGTTCAATATACACTTCTTCTTCTAGGTACCCATTCAAAAATGCAAATTTAACATCCATTTGATAAACTTTAAAGTTATGAAAGCTTGAAAATGCAAGGAACATTATTATGGGTTCAAGTCTGGTGTTTCTTCAAAGTCTATTCCTTCTTGTTGCACATAGACTTTGCATACAAGTCTTGCTTTGTTTCTAATTACCTCTACATTTTCATTTAGTTTGTTTCGGAATACCCATTTTGTCCCAATGACATTTTTATCATGAGGTCTTGGTACTAATTCCCATGTATGGTTATTTTCTATTTGGTCAAGTTATTCATCCATAGCCTTAACCCAACATTCATCTTTGCTAGCTTGATTTACATTTTGTGGTTCAATTGTGGATAGTAAGGCTAGATAACTAGAAGTTCCCACAAGAGTTTTTATAGTTTATGCATGAGCTTCCTTATCACCTAGAATTTGAGATTCTAGATGATTGTTTTGAACACACCTTGATGGAGTCTTTTCTGAAGCTTGTGCATTGGCAATTCCTTCTTATGATGCTTCATTGATTTCCTCTCCTACATCCTTTTGGCTTGTTGTAGGAGTATCTTCGTCATCTATTGGTGATTCCTTTTTGGTACCCGTGGATGCTTCATTAGTCACAACATCAATGCATTCAACAATATTTTGAAGTCTTTTATTGTATCATTTATATCCTTTTCTTCTAGAGGGACTATCCAAGGAGAATTTCTTCATCAACTCTAGCTTCAAACTTTCCAAGTTTATCATCATTATTCTTTATATAACATTTGCTTCCAAAGACTCTAAAATTCTTGACAATTGGAGGCTTACCAAACCATAGTTCATGAGGAGTTTCGTCACTGTTTACCCGAATATGAGCTTTGTTGAGGATACTTAGTGTTGTATATGCTGCTCCCCCCCAAAAGGTATGAGGTGTTCCAGACTCATCAAGCATGGCACGTGCCATTTGTTGAATTGTTCTATTCATTCTTTCTGCAACTCCGTTTTGTTGAGGAGTTTTAGCTATAGAAAATTGGCTCTTGATGCCATGTTGTTCACGAAAGTCAAAAAACTTATGTGATATAAGTTCTCCTCGTCTATCAGATCTAAGACACTTGATTTTTAAATCAACTCATTCTCTACTAGAGATTTAAAGACTTTAAATTTATCAAATGCTTCATATTTATGTTTTAATAAGCCAATCCAACACATACGAGTAAAATCATCAATGAATAATATGAAGTGTTGTTCACCCTGAGGAGACTTGTCTCTCATATGACCACACAAATCAGTATGAATAAGTTCAAATGGCTTACTTGAAGTACCTTCTTTGGAATTAAACTGCACCCTGGTTTTCTTACCAAATTGACATGATTTGCATATAACACATATTTCATTAGAATTGGAAAACTTTTATTACAAGGACATCACTAGAATTGAGTTTTTGGTTGTTTTGAAATTCTAGATCTAGTATTTAATTCCAAATTTAATGAAATATGTGTTATATGGTATTTTCTCGTATAGAGATGTTAGGCAAGTCACAAACTACTCCCATTCTGCTAGACTGAAGTAATTGACTAAAGCTTATATGTCCCAATTTTTTGTGCCAAAACCAAATTTCTTCTGATTTTCTCAAGTAACAATGTTCTAAACCACCTTCCAAGACATATACATTACCTATGGTTCTCGTTCCCTTTATTATGATCTTACCTATATCGAGATTTCGTACCACACAATTCTTTGATCTGAAAAACAACTCATGCCCTTGATCACACATATGACTAACACTCAACAAGTTATGTTTTAATCCATCAACAAACAAAACATTTCTAGCTTTAACCTTTTCTTTTAGAAAAGTAGTTCCTTTTCCTTTGATAGCAGTAAGTGAATTATTTCCAAATGTTACATTCTTTTCTTTCTTTATTTCATTAAAGGACCTAAACTTATCTTTATCACCTATCATATATTTTGAACATCCACCGTTAATGTACCACATATTTTCTTGATCTCCTGCATATAAAGCTAAACCACAATTCTCAAATTCTATGGTATTCTTTTTCCATACCTTAGATGTTGTTGTTTGCTGTTCATTCTGAAGAGTTGATCATATTTTGCTTTTGCATTCAATTTTCTCTATGCCCAAATTTATTGCAAAAGGAACATTCAAATTCATCTTGAAGAGGTGAGACGGTATTGTAAGATAATTTCTTTAAACCAATCTCATTCTTTTGTTTTCTTACTTCTCTAGTCATGATAGTTTTATAAGCAACACACTAAGCATCCTTATGACCAAAATTATGACAAGTGAAAAATTGACCATTAAAGTAAAAAGTTTATGGGAGTGTAGTACCTTCTTATGTAGCTTTCCTTTTGATTGTGATAAGGGTGATTCATCTGAGAAACATTTGATCCCTTATTCCTTTGTTGAGATCTGGAATTTTGTTGACTACTTCCTTTTACTGCATTGAGATAGCTTCCTGTACTTGTTTTAGAAGATTTTATAGTCTTTGATGATTCTCCATTGTACCAGAGACCTGTTTTTATAGGAGGAGAGAATTGTAATTTGATGATTTCTTCTAAGTGTTGGTGTTCAGATATGACTCATGTAATTCACCCAATTCCACATTAATTTTCAACTCGGGGCTCGACTAGTAATTTCAAGGCTATCATGAAAGGTATATGCAGGTCACAATTTCCCTACCCAGCATTGAACACTTAATCATAACATAACAATGTGTAACAACAAATAAGACAAAGAGAATGATCCTCAATGGAGTAAAGGATCATATAGTCTGTCACATCGCTGGCAGAAACACTGCCAAGGAGATGTGGGATGCTTTGTCGATGCTATATCGGGGGTCTTCTGAGCAACAGAAGATGTACTTGGAGCAGAAGATGAGATATGCAGATGCAGAAGGGGGAACACATTGATCTGTTCCCCTCTAAGCTTCAGGAGACCCGAGATGAGTTGGCAGCTGTGGGGTCAACACCTCAAGGTTCCAAGATGGTAACACTGGCCCTGAATTCAATATTTTAGGAGTGGCAAGTCTTTGTTCAGAGCATCCTAGGTAGGGCGAATTTGCCAAACTGGGATGAAATGTGGGCAACTCTTAAGCAAGAGGATCTGAGAAGAGACTTGGTCAAGTGTAAACTTGACGGAAGCAACAAAGGTGAGTCGAAGCCTAAGGAGGAGGAAGAAAATGCAGCCCTCACATCTAAGGGGCAACAGAGACAATAAAAGAAGAAGAAAGATGTTTCGAAGATCAAATGCTTCAAGTGTGGTGAATTCGGTCACTACGCAACACAGTGTCTTCTCAGGAAGAAGGACAAAGATGAGAAGCATGATCCAAAAGTTGCAGCCGTGAACATCAAGGAGGCGGAGTTCGCCATGACAACCTAGGCATCTATATGAGGGAGGTGGGGTGATTTAGAGTTGTAGTTTGACAGGACTACAAATGGGCAAGATCCTTGAGGAGCCCACCTCTTGGATCAATTCCTTGCTACGGGAGCCTAGATCAGAAGTAGCATGATGGACCAGGGTCGATTGGTGCAAAGGAGTGCTAGAGTGACAATTGTAGAGGCTAGGAGCGCCAGAGACTGAGCAATGCAGAGCAGAGTTGGTAACAATGCATATGGCACAAAGTAGAGGTCAACAATAGCGCAGAGGCTTTAGAGGGTCAGCATAGAGACTAGTAGTAGTCAGAACTCCAACAACGAGATGCATCATACTGAACACCAATTCAGTGATTTGGGATGTTTTTCTGTTGCTGATGCAGGAGAAACAATAGTTGGAGAAGGTTGTAGTGCAGATGTAGTTGGTAGTGGCAATGCCAGCAATAACACAAATGCATAATTTGAGAGGGAGTTGTAGTATAGATGTAGTGTTGACAGTGGCAAGGTCAACATCAGTACAAATGTAGCATTTGCACAGTAGTTAGTGTACAAGATGTCAGACATCAGAAGCGCAGAAGGAGAAGTTACAGAACATAGTGATGCTTTAGCAGGGTGCATTGCTAGAGCACATTCCTCGCTAAGAGGGAGTGTTGATTTCTGGTAGCACGTATGTGCTCCAAGTCTCAAAATTTGCAGGGAGGCTTAGACACAAGCATTCTCCAATACCCATAAATTGTTTTGGGAAATTCTCCCCGAAGATAATTTTATTAAAATAATTAATTATTTTTAATGGGACCCTAAGTCTAAACTTAGGAAATTAAAATAATTAATGGGTATTAATCTAAACTGTGGGTGTAACTTCTAGAAGAAGACGAGGATCAAGCCAAAATGATCTAATCCATTGATTAAAAGTTAATATGGGTCGTTGGTTGTCCAACAGAAAGATATAAGAAGAGGCTTGAGGGGCACTTGGAGAACACAACAAGTGAAGATCAAAAGATCGAATTTCTGAAGCAGAGCAGCTGTCGGAGAGGAATTCAAAGTGATATTTTGCAGTGAGGGGTGGGGATAGTATCCAAAGGGAAATTTTCTTGGTCGGAGAGTACAAGGCAGAGAGGGCAAAAAGAAGTCTAGAGAGGTTGATGTTGGCCCACGCAGAGCTGAGGCAGTGGCAGTGCAGGGCCTGCAGGGAGATCGAATTCCTGCTGAGGAAATCAAGATTCAAAAGCCGGGAGTCGGGGTGTGAGACCGGGAGGCTGGAAATTGAAGTTTTTGTTTAATAGAGGGTCAGAAGGAGGAGCAACATAGTCCCTAGCACAGGTGATGCAGAGACTGCGTGGGGTTGATGCAGTTTTGCGCAGAAGCTGACGTAGAAGGGATGTAGAGCCTCTATTCCAGCGAGATCAGAGTCAGATTCTTCAAGTGACAGGGTGAGAGTATCTCACTACTTATTTTGTTCAGTTTCTCTCTGTATAGGATAGATAGTTGGGTATCCATTGAATTGTACTCGGAATTACTACTGCATAATAATAAAACCCTCAAATGCCGCACCGGTTTTCCCACACTAGATTTTTCTGGGGAAAATTTTCCAAAAACAACTGTGTATATGTGTTGTGTATTTCTTTCTTGCTCAGTTTCTTGTTGTCATATTTTTATTTAAATGGTGAAGGCTGCAATGTATTCGTTTAAGTGTTTATTGTAGGAAACAGTAAACAATTTGGTTAAGTAATTAACAAATATGAGAAACGTAATCAGTTGCTGCAGTAGGAATTTGGGCATCCAAATTTTCACATTTTATAGTGATTTCATTTATAACTGAAGGGACACGTCTATTTGAAGTGAGGCCAACTTGTATGATTGAGTGTAGGTCAGCTTGCAATTAAATATATATTTCTCAACTTAAAAATTCATTTTCTCTTCAATTAATGGGAGTTTGAAGGAAAGTGAGGGCACATTAGAAAGGGGAAAAAGTCCTCTTCAAGATGGTGAAGGAGCCAATGTGAAAGGATGCCTTCAAGGTGTAGACCATGGGATTGACAGTTTTGGAATTTTTAGTACAAACCTTATGGATTTAGGATTCTTCATGTATAAGGATAAGGGTTAGGGTATCTTCAATTATGTTGTTCAATCTCATCCATTGTCATCAAGTGTGTCATTATGTGGTAATTAAGTGTAAAGATTCATGTCATCAATTCCTTTAATAGTGTTCATCAAGTGTCATTATTCATGACATCATCTTATTATATGCTTAGGGTAGGGCTTCTTCACATGAGCAAGGACATCATATTCTCACAACAAGGTTAGTTCTAGGGCTTGAATATTAGGGTATTATGATCAATGGGCATCTAGGGCAACATCACACATCAAAAGAATTTTCCATCACAAACAATTCCATATTGACATCAATGACAACCTTGACTAACAATCTCCCCTTTTGTCATTGATGGAAATATTCTTGCCCTCTCAACATTCTCTCCCCCTTTAACATCAATGACAAATGGGGTGCCCAAGTACTCCCCCTATCTGGTTGTTTCTCTTCATTGTATTTTCTTCATTGATGATAGTTCTTCATAGATATGTTGCTTCCCCTATCATGGTGCTCTTCTTTAATGTAATTGCTTCCCCTAAACCTCTACATGTCTTCATGGAAATGGATGAGGTAGATGATCAACCAACTCCGCCTGCCTGCATAAGCTCCTCTAGCTCTTATTTTTTCTCAAGATAAGAAAGATTTATGCCTTGGAATATATCTTGCACCCTTCATGATTTTCTTCAATGGAATTATTCCAGAGAGATGATCTATCAAGATTATCCATGTCTGACTCATCAAGGGTTTCATAGGGCTCTTTCATGGAGAGCTTCTGCAAGAATGGTCAAGAATCATGAAATCCACCTAGCAGTATGCATGGTCTCCTTTTTGGCAGAATTTCATCATCAAAACTTGCCAAAGATGTACTCATTAGATCAATAACATGAGTTGATGTCATGAGTGTTCAAGAGGCTTTTTGATCCAATTTGCTTTCTTCTCCAAACTGGTGTGACCTTCTTTTCTTGCTTGGTAGTCATGTTTTTAGCCTGGTTAGGAACCCAAGTCAAGTTACAATCATGAGCCATATGTCCAATGTTATGACATTTGAAGCATTCCTTTTTGTATATAGATGAAGATGCATGATTTCTTCTTGCAAAGTTTCTTCTATGGGACTGATGGGGACCATTATATTTGTCCTTGTGGTATGCCCTACAATCCTTTGCCATGTGCCCAAAATTTGAACAAGAATAGCAATAACCAAAAAATATACTTTGGTACCTGGAGGAGGGAGATTGCCTTGATGTACTTCTAACACCATTCTATCTTGGGATCCTTTGATAAAATTTATTGCCTCTTGCATTCTTGACACCATCTATATATCTTCTTGGAGTAGGGTTTCTTCCAATGTCATCTTGACTCTTCTTCTTACTTTTGTTGGAACTAGGGGCATCAATATTTCTTCCAAGCTTCTCCACATCTTCGTTTCTTGAAGAATTAGGTTTTTCATCATTTCTATTTGAGGGTTCACCTGCATAACCAAGACCTGATTTATCAAGAGGGGATCTTTGATGACTTAGGATGTCATCTAGGGTTTGAGAACTCTTCAAGTTATTATTCAGCAAGTCAAATTCCTTTTTAAGAAAGACAATTTCTTCTTTTATTTTCTTGCATTCTTCATCCTTCTTTAATAGATTGATCTTCATTTCTTCCTTTATCTTGGTTGCTTCACATGATTGGGCCGCAAGTGAAGAGATTTCTGGTCTTAATTTGGAAATATCATCATCCTTTTCTTCTAGTTGGCATATCATGGTGTTTCTTTCCTTTTCTGCATCATCAACTTGCCTTCTATGAGTGCCAAAGCTTCCATCACCTTCTCAACTCCTTGTTTTTGTTTCTTTGCTTCCTCTAGTTGAGATCTAAAGGAGGACACTTCTTCCTTGTATTGACCAATTTTTTCTTCAATTTTGTTCAAGTCTTCATGTCTTTGTTCAAGATGGTGTCAAAGTTTCTTCCCTTTTCTTGGCTTTATCCAATTGATTTGTCATGGATATGACTTCTTCATGATGCCTTTTTTTTATGACAATCCTCCCTTAGCTTGGTGAGCTCCTTATCTTTTCCTTGTACCTTAAGCTTAAATAGGTCAAATTCCTTCCTTGTATTGTGAAGGTTATGGTCACCATTTTTTAATTTCTTCTTAAGCTCTTCATCCTTTTTCAAACTGCTAATCTCTTCTAGGGCAGCTACAAGCTTCACCACGAGATCTTCAAAGTCATCTTTATTTTCTTCATCTTCTAGGTCTTCCTTGGCCTTGATGTCTTCACTCTTGTTTTTAGCTTCCTTCATGGGTTCTGGATTTCCTTCTTGCTTTCCATCATCTTCTTGACTAGAAATCATGGTCAATGCTCCTTTTGAGTGAAGATCTTGAAGTTTGTCCCACATACCTTTCGCCGATGAACATTTCTCCACTTTGGTATTTATAGCGTCTGGTAGCCCATTCAAGATTGCCTTCATTGCCTTTGTATTATATTCCTTGGATTCTCCTTCCGTCATGCTTTCAATAATCACTAATTCCTAGACTTCAATGCCTTGAGCCATTAAGAAATTCCTCATTCTCATCTTCCATATATCAAAGTTTCCATTGAACAATGGAACTTTCCCAATTTGATTGTCTTCAGTTTTCATAGATAAGGAATATACATCTTTAGAAGGATTGGAGGCTTTCTTCCTTGGCTTTTCCATTTGTGTTCTAAGGATCAACCTTCAAGCTATTAGGCTTTGAGTGAAGGTACTGGCTCTGATACCAATTGTTGGAAACACTGGGGGGGTGAATCAATATTTCTTTTCAATTGTTATTTTTACTAGTTAGATCACTTATAATTAGAACACAAAATGAACAATAAGAATAAATAATTTTATTAACTTCTTCTTTACAATAAATCTAGCACAATATAGTGTAGGGCTCCAACCCTAGATGAAGACACCAATCTTCAATCTCCCAGGCTCCAACCTGTATTTTGCCAAGCATCGACTTGGACTTTCCAAGGCTCCAACCTTGTCACTTTGAGGCACCAACCTCTAGGGCTCCAACCCTATCTATGGTACAGGCTCCAACCTGGTCTCTTGAGGACTCCTATCCTCTAGGGATCCAACCCTATCTTCCAAGGCACCAACCTTGTCTCTATGAGGCTCCAACCCTCAGTTTCATTTCGTCAAGATAAGTTTAGTAATTATTCACGGCTCCCAATGTCTTCTTCAACGAGCCCTGTCTAACTTTAGCAATGCCTCCAAATCACTTCATCAATGAAAACCTTGTATTATTAGAAGGTGTCTCCACATCTCTTCATGGTGCCCAAACAAAGATCTTCAAGGTTACTCCATGAGGGCTTCAACAAAGCATCATGTCTCCAAGTGTGCCTTCAAAATATCAGTTCCAAGATATGTCTTCACAAAGCTTCAAATGCTCTTCCAAACTTTCTTCAGGGATGCTTCAAGGTCTCCAATAAGGTGCCCCAAGACTTCTTCAAAGTTTCTTCAGTACGCTGCACCAAACTTGCTCCAGAAACTGCTCCAAGGATTTCCATGATCTTCAAGGCTCCAAAATAGTGTTTTAATATTTTTCTCCCACACACAAGATTTGTCCACTTCAAGTCTAGTATGTTGCTTCAAGATGCTCACAAATTGCTCCAAGATCTATTTTGGCAAATGCTTCTTCAAATGCTTCACTGTCCAAGATACCAATTGCTTCACTGTCCAATGCTTGCTCCAATTAATTCTCAATTCTTTGCTCCAAACAATGCCTAATCCAAGTTTAGGACTGAGCCTCTTCAAATGAATGTAATAAGTGACAATCCTTAATCGTTCAATGCTCAAAGCCACTATTATGCTATCTGAGCTTCCAACAGAGCTATCCCAAAACTCTACCCATAACACGCTTAAGAAATCAACTTCAAAGTGTGTAGATTCACTGCAAAATGTACTTCGAGTAACTAAAGTTAAGATCTATTGTAGTCATCGATTCATGTTTTTTTTACCAAAAAACATCAAGCTCCAGGATCTTGTACAACGTTGTGACTCTATGTCATAAAAGTTTCAGTGTGATTTTCAAGGAGTAGATAGATTTGAAATACAATAAATGGGAACTCAGGTTCTAAGCATTAAACAACCCAATCCAAGTTAACCATTTGTATGCACTAGGTCTATAACCCCTGTGCCTAAGTTCGAGGGTCTTGTAGGGTGACTGCCTCTATGTGTTTGAGTTCTGTAGCTTAGCTTCATGTGGTATCCGAGTTTTAGTCTTCCAAACTGTCTGTGGTGTATGAGCCCTTAGCTGTAGCAACTTTAAATGATCCCAATCAAAAATTCCAGAAATGCTTCCTTCTTGGTCTTAAGCTTTTCCTTGGTGTTCTTCCTCGCCATGCTATCACTTGACTATAATCTTCATTGAAAATCCTTGGTCAAATGAGTGGCCCGAACTTGTATTTATAGTGATTTCGTTTATAATTGAAGGGACACATCTATTTGAAGTGAGGCCAACTTGTATCACTGAGTGTAGGTCAACTTGCAATAAAATATATATTTCTCAACTTAAAGTCATTTTCTCTTCAACTACTAGGAGTTTGAAGGCAAGTGAGGGCTCATTAGACAGGGGAAAAAGTACTCTTCAAGATGGTGAAGGAGCCAATGTGAAATGATGCCTTCAAGGTGACAAAAAGTATTTTTCTTTGTTATTGTTCTTGAAATTTTTGGTGCAGAGCATGGGATGACGATTTTGAATTTTTTAGTACAAACCTTGGGGATTTATGATTCTTCATGTATAAGGATAGGGTTAGGGTATCTTCAATTATGTTCTTCAATCATCGTCCATTGCCATCAAGTGTGTCATTATGTGGTAATCAAGTGTAAACATTCATGTCATCAAATTCCTTCAATAATGTTCATCAAGTGTCATTATTCATGACATCATCTTATTAAATGTTTAGGTTAGGGCTTCTTCACATGAACAAGGATATCATATTCCCACAACCAGGTTAGTTCTAGGTCTTGAATATTAGGGCATTATGATCAATGGGAATCAAGGGCAACATCATGTAGGAATTTACAAGGTAAGTTCCTCAGACAGAACACCAAAGGACACCGCTCACAAATAGATCATAGATCAATACACCAATATTCTTGACGTGGTTAAAACCCTCAAAGAGGGAAATAGTCCATGGCTTGAGCCAATGCGACAACTTCAGGCAATTTATTAATAAAATAATGAAAATTTACATAAGCTTCTCTCATGAACAGTTACCCTAAAAATGACCCTCCATGCTCTTTGAATAGAATCATGGACCAATCGGGTGTTAAGCCACAGATCAAGTGTCGGTAATACCGAGGAGAGAATGAATCGTTGGATCACTTTATGTCTAGAACATATCGTGACCATCGGATTGTAAGTTGAAAATGTACATAGTAAAGAAACACACTTTACCTAACTCTACACTAGACCAAGTTATACTTAACTATTTCCTATGTGTCAGAATATCCTAACACCCCCCCTTAAGAACAAATTGGGATAGAATTGAAGGATGTACAAATATGACATAATAGGAGAAGGAAGGAGGCATTAGACCCTATCCCCCCTTACTGACAACTTCCTAAACTCCAACCATAAATCGAAGTTTAGTAAACTTCGCCTCTGTGAGAGCCTTTGTAAAGATGTCCGCAACTTGATCATCAGTTGAACAATATTGCACTTCAAGAACATGGTCATGAATGAACTTTCTGATGAAGTGCATGTGTAGTTCAATGTGTTTGCTACATTGATGTTGGACTGGACCTTTGCATAGTTGAATGGCATTTTGATTATCACACCAAAGTGTAGTCAGATGCTGCTGTTGAAAACCAAACTCTGAGAGGATCTGACCAAGCCACAGGGCTTCCTTACTAGCTTCTACAACGCCATGATACTCTGCTTCTGCTAAAGAAAGAGAAATTGCACTTTGTTTCTTGCAAGCCCATGTAATAGGTCTAGAACCAAGAGTGAAGATATAACCTGCAGTAGACTTCTGATCATCAGGGTCACCAGCCCAATCAAAATCAATGAAACAAATCAATAGAGGAGATGCTTCTACACTGTAATGAATCCCAAACTGAACTGTACCATAAAGGGATTTCTTAAGCTGACATACAAGGTTGGAGTCTATTTGTATAAAGCCAATAGATTGTTCCATATAGATTTCTTCATCCAAGTCCCCATGCAAGAAGGTAGATTTAACATCCATCTGATGGACTTCCCATTGGAAAGAGGCAACAAGGGAAAGAACAAGGCGGATAGAGTTCATTTTGGCAACAGGGGAGAAGGTTTCAGTATAGTCAATGCCTTCAACTTGTGAAAAACCCTTAGCAACAAGATAAGATTTATGTTTATCAACTTTTCCATCTGGTCCATACTTGGTTCTATAAACCCATTTGCATCTAACAAGTTTTCGTCCCTTTGGAAGAGGAACAAGATCCCATGTATCATTTGCTAATGATGAACGATATTCTTCATTCATAGCTGCGTCCCAATCTGGATAGCCTGAAGCTTCTGCAAAGGCGTTAGGATCATAATTCCCTGAAGCTTGAGCCAGTAAAGAAGAGGCTCTATTGAACTGAGAACGTGTACGTCGTTGATCTGTAAGATCACTGGCAAGAGCACCCGCTACATCCTAAGTAGCACAGACCCATTTTGGAAGCTGAGGAGTTGAAGGAGGATCCTAAGAAGGTGGGGGAGGATTGTCATCCTCGCTGTCATCATCTGAAGAAGAAATATTTTCAGAAGTAGAAGGGATAGAGAGAGGTGGCACATCTGCCGAACTAGGCTCGTAGGCCGATATAATTTCAACAAACTTTACATCTCTTCTAATAATAACATTTTTGGACTTAAGTGGAATAAGTCTATATCCTTTGACATCTTCAGAATATCCAAAAAAAATACATTTTTCACTCTTACGTTCTAAAGCTTTATGTTTCTCATCTGGAATATGGCCCATGCTTCACTTCCAAAAACACGAAAGTGACTTACATCTGGTTTAATTGAGCTCCATGCTTCTTCTAGTGTGATATTCTTTAAAACATTAGTAGGAGTGCGATTTACTATGTAATTTGTACAGTTAATTGCTTCTGCCCAAAAATTAAGACTAAGTCCTTTAGATTGAAGCATACAATTAGCCATTTCCTTTAAGGTGCGATTCTTCGTTTCAACTACACCATTTTGTTGTGGAGTATATGGAACAATATGTTGCATTTGAATTCCATTCTCAGTGCAAAAGTTGATGAATTTGTTGTTAACATATTCTCCGCCATTATCAGATCTGAACTTAAGAATTTGATGTCCAAATTGTTTTTCAACAAAGGCCTTAAAGGCCAAGAACATGTTAAATACTTCACTCTTGAGTTTTAAGAAGTATACCCAAGTGCATATAGAGAAATCATCAATGAAAGTTAAAAAATACTTGTAGCCATAGAATGAAACAACTGGAAGTGGACCACATAAATCACTATGCACAAGCTGTAAAGAGGCTGAGGCGTGCCAAGAGGCACATTTTTCAAAACTATCCCGATGATGTTTTCCGAGTACACATTTGGAACAAATACCATCTTTGCAAGATACCATTCGAAGACCTGTCACCATATTTTCTTTACGTAGATTCTAAAGGGAGCGATAGTTTAAGTGACCAAATCGCTCATGCCAAAGTTTGATCACTTCATCATTATGAGCAACAAATACCGAGGGAAGATTTGATGACCCAAAGTTGTTAAACTTATACAACCTTGTAGAGTCATCAACAATGCCAATAGCTAAAATCTGTCTAGGATCTCTTAGGTCCTTAATTACAACGTCATAAGATGAAAATTCAACGATTTTACCTTCAGCTGAATGAGTTATCTGATATACAAATAGAAGGTTGCAAGATAAGGTTGGAACACATAATACATCATTAAATTGACCATTGTCTAGATGAATAGTTCCAGTCCCTACAACACTAAGAGATCTATCATCACCAACATATATATTTTTGGTGTTACAATCATTTAAAGAAGAAAACATGGCCTTATTTTTGGCCATGTGATAAGAAGCTCCAGAATCAATGAGCCACTCATGAGAATAAGAAGAAGAAGATATATTTAGTGCATAACCAAACCGAGATGCTTGACAAACACACGCATAAAGTGTTATTCCTGAAGATGAAGTTGAAGTTGAAGAGTGCTCCAAATGGATGTTATGCCTCCTCATTGCTGCTTCCAAGGCTTCCATCTTTTTAAAGCATTTGGATTCTAAGTGGCCATCTCAATTACAAAAGTGGCAATGTCTATCAGTCTTATTCCCTTTGTTTTTATTTGCCTTATCATTTTGTTGAAATGATTTTTCATTTTGAGACTAAAATTGCTTAGAACCCTTGTTTGGTTTAGGACCATTCTTTTTAGGATACTGCTTTTTAGGATTCTTTGAATTTGGTTGCTGCTAGGCGGTTAAGGCTTTCTTAGTAGAGTTTCCAAGATTAATAATACCAAGATATAAGAGATTTTCTTGTTCTCTTATTAAAGAATCACAAAAGGCATCAAAATAGGGGGACTTGAAGTCTTGTCCTTGAGAAATAAAGGCCTTTCTACTAGAATGGAAGGTGGAAACAAACACAGAGTAGGCTGGTCCCAACTTAGTAAGAATGGAATAGATAAGGCTACCATCTTCTTTCTTAACTTTAACACCTTTCAAGAGAAATTTAAGGGTCTTGAACTTGGACAAAAAATCTTCAATGGAAGAAAAATTATTGGGGTCCAATGTAAGCAACTCATTTTCGAGTTGATGGGCTCTAATTTCATTTTTAATTCCAAAAACTTTAGTGAGCTATTTCATTGCTTCATTAGGAGTATCAAGTTCTGCGATATGGAATCTAAGATCTGGAGAAATAGACATCCCTATCAACCCACGTGCTTAATCTTGCCTATTTTTCCATTTGGCTGCCTTGTCTTCATCTTGAGGTTTGGTTTCTTGGCCCGATGCTATTCTTTAAATACCTTTACTTCTAAGTAAATCCACAATGTAGGACCACCATTGGAAGTAGTTAGTGCTGTCAAGAATAACATAGTATGGACTTTCCATTTTAACAGAAACTGAAGCTGTAGATGTTGAAACTAAGTGTTCTGATGGAAAGATCTCTAAAAATTAGACTGATTAAAAAAAATGGCTTACGAATGAAGAAGTTATGGCTTTTTGAAGAAAAGCTGTTGAAGATGCTGACGAAGTGCGTGAATGTGCGGAAATGAATGATAATGTTATATTTAACCCTTCACCCCCCCCTTTTCCAAACTTAATCTAATTAGCTCACTTTATATATATATATATATATATTTAATGTGACTCACTTTTATAAATAAGTGGAAAGTCCAGTTTTTACAATGGTACTTTATGAGTTACCCACTAAATTGTAACTTAAATAAAAGATAAAGAGACTTTAGAATTATAAGTGACTCACTTTTTGTAATGGGTGAGAATATTTTACATAAAGTAACTTTAAAACATAAGTTACATGTGCTTTTTGAAAAAGTAACTCAACAAAAAAAAAGACTTGAACTCAAGACCTCTATTCTCATAAAGTAACTTTGGACCAAGTGAATTAGTTTAAAAGGTTAGTAATTTTTGGAAAAGAGGAAGGTTTTTTTTAGTCACTGAAGCTTTGGGGTGCGTGCTTACTTGAAAAAACTCTTTTTTGCCTATAAAACAAAAACCACAAAACCCAACACAGACATACAAAAATAAAACAAACCTTATGGCTTGAAGTTAGCTTTAGCTGGAACTAAATATTTTCCTCAATGTTTCTAATTCCAGAGATCACACTAAGGCGCGACGGAAAAGAGCATATGCATGAGAAACATCCTTTCTCTTTCTGATTTGCCCAGATTGCACAGTTGCGGGGCAAAGAGCATACACATAAATGAAAGGTATAGATCTGGTAATAAAAAACATAGAGCTAAATAAACCAAAATAAACAGAGAGATTAATAGCTAGAACTGCAAATAAAGACTGTAGACCTTCAGATCTTTAAAACGACGTAGCTAGGGCTACCCGAAACCTTTTCGCGTGAAATGAAAAGGGTTCCTCACTGGAATAGATGCTCTTAACACAATAGAACAATCCTATCAGTCTGAAAGCAGTCAGAAACAATAGATATAGGAAACGACAATCAGATGCAGTTGTACCTGCTTCAGATTTGGATCACCAACATATGTGGCCCTCAAATAGCTCTAATACCATGTAGGAATTTACAGGGTAAGTTTCTCAGATAGAACACCAAAGGACATCGCTCACAAACAAATCACAAATCAATACCCCAGTGTTCTTGATGTGTTAAAACCTTCAAAGAGGAAAACAATCCACGACCTGAGCCAACGCGGCCACTTCAGACAATTTATTAATAAAAGAATGAAAATTTACATAAGCTTCTCTCGTGAACGATTCCCTACAAATGACCCTCCCTGCTCTTTAACTAGAGATCATGGACCAATCGGGTGTTAAGCCACGGATCAAGTGTCAGTAATACTAAGGAGAGAATGAACTGTCAGATCACTTTACGTTTAGAACATATCATGACTGTCGGATTGTAAGTTAGAAATGTAAACAGTAAAGAAAGACACTTTACCTAACTCTACACTAGACCAAGTTATACTTAACTATTTCCTATGTGTCGGAATATCCTAACACATCACACATTACAAGAATTTGCCATCACAAACAATTCCATATTGACATCAACGACAACCTTGACTAACAACTTAGACATTAACAACAAACCCTAAAGAACTAGGGTTTCTATTAAAGGATACCAAAACCCTAAACATCGAAAAGAGTAGAATTTTAAGACTTCATCAATAGCCCTAAGTAGACTAGGGTTTCATAATTATCATTGGCATACCCTTAGCAATAAGAGGCTAGTGTTTTACAGTGCACCCTAAAGGGAAGGGTTTCACAAGAATGATCAAATGATTATTGAGGGTAGATTCAATCTAATGATTAATCACCCTAACAAGAATCTTTAAGATTCAAAACCCTAGACATAACAATGTCAGTGATGCAAAGCAATTTTTAAAAGAAGAATGATTGTACCTTTTACAAAGCTTATAGTCTAAGACATACCTTGATTTGTTCCTTAACAAACCTTGTAAGACATCTGCTCTTAATGAACTTCCTTTGCCCTAGAAATTCTTTCATACCTCAAGTTTATCCTTTGAAGTCTCTTTCAAAACCTTTGTGTATTCTGTGATCTTTTCCTACCAAGGAAAATACAAAAAAAAGGTTATTAACATATAATACAAACAAATTTTGATACGAGAGAAAAGTCAAACATAAAAGAGGAGACAAAGAACAAGATACTTATCTTTGGCAAAATGGTGAGGGCTCCCTCTCAATCCAATCTTGAGGGATACCTATAACTTATCAAAATAATTCAAAAAATGTTCTAACAAGACATGTTAGACCTGCAAACTCTAGAAATCAAACATAAAGGAAAACATTGCAAAACTTAAAATAGAAGGATATGCAAGGGATAATGTCCTTAAGAGTCTCTATCAAATAAGTCTTTGACTTCATAATCTTCCATCTTATTCTTCTTCGATGGAGCTTCATTGGTAACATTTGCTTGATCCCTATTTTTCTTCTTATTCTTTGGATTCTCCAGACATTGATTTTTGTAGTGACCCATCTTGTGACAATTGTAACATTCAATCTTGGATAGGTCAACTTTCTTCTTTGGTCTTTTGAACTTCTTGAAGGTTCCCTTCTTCTTGTGATGAGCATAATAGGCATTACAGGTATTTTCTTCTTCATCCTCCTTGTCAATTACTAACGATATTTGAGCTTCTTCTTAACTGCATACATTCCACATTTGTTCAAATGTTGAAGTATCCTTCCAACTTTTAAGTCTTGATACAAATGCACACCAGGATTTTTGTAGTCCTAGAAGAGTAGTAACTACGAGCTCCTTTTTTAGAACAACTTCATCTATTGCTTGGAGTTCATCTCTGATTCTAGATATTATTATAAAGTAGGATTATGCAATATCGACTTTTGTCATCTTAATAGTCCTTAATTCATTCTTGAGGCTTGCTATTTGACTTATGTTCTTGATGGTAACTAATTTGTAGAGAGCCTCATACATTTCTTAAGCATTTTATGTTGGATATGTATGGAATTAGGTTGTCCTTAACTCCATCCAATATTAGGTTCATAGCCAAGATTTCAGTTTCTCTGAATTTTTCTTTCTCTGTTTCACTTGCTTCATCTGTAGGCTTCTTGATTTTTCCTTAAACAAGATCCAAAACTTTTTTCTTTTCGAAGATGAGACCTATCCTCTTTTTCTAGACCCTGTAGTTGGAGGCTCCTTCTAGTTTGTTTTCTCCCTTCATTGAGTTTGACATAGTTCCTGTAGATAGTAGGCTTGTCTCCTTATATTATCCTTCTTAATGACCTTCCTTTGATCTCCTTTTCATTAATAGATCTTTAACCTGCCTTTTTCTTCCTTCTTCACCTTAGCTCTGAAACCATGTTAGAAAATAAAAAAGGAAGAATATTTTTCTTAGGTTGATAATTACTTGTGAAATCTTAGTGTTCTTATGAACTTCTTTATGTTCTTCCTTTATGTTTGTTTCATCAAGCAATTACCAAAAAAAGGCATAAAGTTCAATGGACACTAGATGTAGGCACTCCACCAGGGCTAAAACTCCTATATAGGGGAAAACCCAATCAAAGAACTCTTCCTTTAGTAGATTCAAAATGAGATAGACCAAGATCCTAGACCCAAAGACCTTTCTCCTCTACCAAGCCAGCCTTTAAACTATTCCTCCAACCTTCAAATGTCGACTGCATCAACACTGCTTCAATACTACATCAATGACAAATTTCAACCCTACTGCATCAAAATTCAGCCCAGCTTCAAGACTGCAATTTCGACTCTCCTGCAACTTCAATTCCTTTGCACATGTGAGACAAGAGAGAGAGAATTTCGACTTCCTTAGTTAGATAAAGACTTCCTTCTCCTTCGCTAGCCCTTTCCTTCTTCTTCCTTAAAAATTCACATCCTTTTGGCTTCCAGCTATTGCAATTCGAACTTGTTGAGTGAGTGATTCAAATGAGGCTGTGTTGCTCCAATATATAGTGAGTTTGTGAGGTTGAATTCCCTTGTTGAGGCCGACTTGGTGGAGGAGGCCTAAAATACATATTTTATAATAAAATAAATTTCTTTCTTGACAAACAAATCCCAAGAAGGGCTCTTTACATTATGACACGGAAAATGACACTTGACATAAACCCTAGAAGCATGCAATAGAGGCTTTGACCTATAAGCAATTGACCCAAGCATGAAACCCATGCTTTAATAAGTCAATTTCTTTAATAACAATTTTTTCTTTTTATTTCTTTTGACAAATACATTACATCATGACTCAATATAATTATGAAGACCGACACTAGTTACATTCTTCAACACTTTATTCATTACATTGATATCAAAGCTTCATTTTTATCCGACTCTTGGCCACAATTTATATAAACCTTGTCTAGTCTAGCTTTTGGTCACACCAATCTTATGAAAGTTTCTTTGGTCTCTAGGTTTTTGACCCCACACAACAAAAGGACCCTTTTCCATTTATAGTTTAAAATTTTCATTGAAAAAGTATTTATTGTAATTTCGAAGGAAACCACAATAACAGAAATACAATTGTGCCATAATGGAAAAATGTAACTTTTGGACAATTAAATTAAAAAGGAATTTGTTGCAGTAAAATAAGGCGTGGAGAAAATCTATCGGAGGAGAAGTTGAATGAAATTTACATAAAATCAATAGAGTAATCTCTAGGCATCATTTAGTTTAGTTGATTATTGTTATCATGGAGGTAACATGGAGCACAAAAATTGATTGAGGGTTGTGACAAATCTCAAGACTATCACAAATCTCAAGATTGTCACAATAGGATTAAGACATAATTAGACAAGAAGAAAAGTCTATAGTGATTAGAACGACCATAGTGTGGTAGATGAGGTGAATTATAACACTATTTGTTGGCCTTACAAATTTGTTGAAAGCTTTAACAATCCATCATACATTTAAGTCAAATCATCCATGTGATAGTTGGTGACTTAATAGTTTCCTTAGGCATTCCCATTCAAGTGATGCTAGACATTTCCTTCTAAGGAGTGTCCGAGAACTAACAGTTCCCAATAGATTTTCTGGTTGCTTAAGGAAATTGAAACTAGAAGCCACTTAGACCAACCATCTCTAATTCAACTTTCCAATGAGTAGCACATGGTTCCCAACAAATTTTCTAGTTCCTCAAGGGAATTGAAACCAAAATGTATATTTGCGAAGGTGTTATCGTTGTTAACAATGACTTCAAAATGGTTATGGAGGACAATATCAAATTAAACAAAATGATAGGGAAAGGAATAAAATTCCGAAGGAGGTTAAATGGCATAACTTTCATTAGGTTCAATAACCATTAAGAAGGGATTTTAATAAAAAACACTTCAAAAATCACACAAATATTTCACTCTCTCTCTTGCTTGAAGATGATTACTAGACATACTGTATTCTTGCTTTAACAAAAAAACATAAGTAGGTAGCACATGGGACTTCTTCAATAATCACACAAATATTTGTTACTTTTTTGCTTGATTACGACTACTAGACGGAGTCTATTCGTGCTTTAGCAAAAAGATAAATAGGGCAACACATGATGGATGCACAGACATGTTTGGGCAAAATATGTATCACCATACTTTAAACTTTCCTTTACTTCTGAAGTATTATGAAATGGGTTTTCCCTTCAAATCGTTTGGAATTATATATCACTAATATGACCCTCTCTATCGTCTTACTATGCACAATCTCATAAGTGGACATGACAACATTTCATTGCCATTTCCGTTCATGAAATCTCTGCAGTCCGCGTTCTTTGTCAATAGGTTTACCTGAATTCAGGGGGGCTCTTGTGATAAAGAAGAATCAGTTTGATGATAAAATTGTCGTTTTCAATGAATTGTTCAATCAAAATGGGCAGCTATTTATGCTGTCTATAATACTCTTCAAACCTTGCATGTAGCTTGGATAAAGCATTTTCAATTTTAGCTCATCCTTCAAGCGTCTATTGGAAACCCTCTTTTCTGCAATAATTCTATAACTGCCTGCTTCTCCCTCGGCGTTCCCTGTTGGAGTTCCCTTTTCAATGGATTTCCATTGTTTGCATGGCCATTTTTCCTCTAGTAAGGACTTTGCAAAGGAAAAGACTTCTGCACGAGACGCTGCATCATCATCAACAATGTTGTAGATTTTCCTGAAAATGAAATAAATGAAACAGAAGATAAAATATGGTCACCAATATGCCCCTTTCACCAAAAATGGAATCATGAAGAAAAGTCTTTTCTAGAAACATTACAAATGTAATGCACAACTATAACTGAGTTCAGACATTTCTAATTTAAACTTAATAGAGAAGCATGGGAGCATTCTTAAAAGGACACATCCATTATAGACTGAAGATCTTTACCTATTATCATATCATAGCAACAAAATACTCCCAAACAATAATTGGTCTATATAGCATGTTAGCTGATATTCTCTATTTTTGGGAAGTTGCACCTAAACGCACTGAAAATTTAGCAAAACCCTTAATCTTAAACATCGAACACAGAAAAGTTCATGCTCATAAATTCTATTCGCACGTCTCCAATAATGTCTAGTAATAGTATGTGTACAAAACTAAAAGCCAAATGTTTCATCAACGGACAACAAGGCTGGGAACTTCTCTGTTTTATTATGATAGATAATGCACATAGGATATCATTTGACATATCTGTTGTTAATCAGCTCCTTAAATCTTGCTAAGGACCAGCACTCTAGAAGGAAAGACTGCTACATTGCCACTAGATCAAGATAACTATAATTGATGAAAACACGCTACTTTGAATTCTATTCAACTTTCATACCCACTGATGTATTAGAATCAATGTTGAAAACAAAATGGCATAGGAAAAAATCAGCAAGGGTCTAGAAATCATTTTTTCAGAAACATTAGCAAAAAAATTGGCAAACCGTGGCACATATTAAAAAATACAAATTATATTCAGTTTTTCAAACTTAGACGAATTTGTCCACGGGGTCTTGGATAGACGATGATCAGGTGTTTTGTTGAGGGACTCCTTGATGTGAAGTCACCGGTTCAATTCCCCGCCCTGATCGGGGTGATATATTGAACATGATGAAGATGTAGACCTGCCAAGCTAACAAAAAAAACGTAGACAAATTCAGAAAAAATCAGCCAAAATAGGGATCGAAAAAAAAAAGAAGGCAAAGATTGGGAAAAATTGCCAAAGGAAAAAAATTATGATTTTTTTCCTGCTAGAAAATCAGCTGGTTGAAAAAACCGTGATTTTTCTAGACATTGCCAAAAAATCAGCAATTTTATCACCACTGATTTGTACCCAACACAATCTTTCTTCATATTGAATTTCTCAAGAAAATATGGTTTAGACCCATAGAGAATACATAGAAAAATACAACTGCTGGACCCTGGAAACTCGGCCCCACTGGCAAAATTAGCCTTTGGAAACTGCCCCTCCTGAAGAAACTTGGTGCTGGAGAATTAGACTTGTCTCACCAACAAATCGCCCCCTCTTTCTTATCAACTCGTACGGCCCCTATGCACTAGAGAGAATCACCCTCTCTAAATATTTCGGCCTCCTCCACAACTCGACTTTCCTCTTTAGCAACTCGGCCTCCCTCTTTCCTGAACTCAGCCTCCCTGAATTTCTCCTGAAATTCTTTGCTACACCTCTTCTCAATTCTCTTCAGTCTAGTCAAGCCTCTTGCTCTAGAGAAAATTGCTTCCTCCACAACTATATTTTCACCTCTCCCTTAGGCTTATTTTATAATTTCATTAAGCCAAAACCCCTAACCCTAATCTCCTAAGTGATCAATGGCTAGAATTAAATCTTAAGCCTCATTTGAGTTCATCGGTTGAGATTATATGTCACTTAAATAATTATATTATTTATCCTTGGAACTTTGGCCTAATAGTCCACAATAATTAATTATTGTACTTTTCCTAAGTTAACCTCAGGAGAGAAATCATAAAATACCTTACTCCACCAAACAAGCACCTAAAGGAGCAATCAAATATCTTCTACATGCCAGGACACCAAGCCAATGTAGAAGACCTTCCAAGGCTACAAAGTCAACACTGAGGGGAAGTGGGGTGACATCTTAAGTTGCAAGAAACGGGCCCTCCCCTCGGTACTAGATATGTTTTGGTATGGAAATTCCAAAATGCGGGTGAAACACATTTCACCCCCCATGAAACTTGTTTCACGGGCCATACAATATGTTTCGGTGCCATACAATGCATTTCAGTGCCTGTACAACACGTGTAGGTCCCTAAATTGCACTACAATGACCCCCATTTTCGTCTAGGACCCACAAAAATCAAATTTTTACTAATTTAAAATTAATTTATTTCGATTTTCGTTTTAAATAATATCTTTTAAGAGAACTCTAAAAGCCTTTAGAGATTAAAAATTCCTTTCAAAAATGGGCTGTCCCTCTCATTTCTCTTCACACTATTTGAGGCTTGAGCAAGGGAGAATTGAGCACTTAACAAAGGAAATTGAGCAAGAGCAACTTCAGCAAGAGAGGATTTACATCATAAGGTTGCTACAACCATCCTTGTTGCTGTTTTATGGTGCTTTTGGGCATCTATAGCCATCTTGTTTGACTACTTTTTGGTGTTTGTGGGTTGCTACAACCATATTTTTTTGACTGTTTCTTGGTTTTTTTGGACAAGTACAACGATATTTGTTGCTGTTTTTGGTAGTTACAACAATAGTTTTTGGCTATTTTGTGGTGTTTTTGGACAACTACAACCATCCTTACTGTTGTTTTGTGGTCTTTTGAGCCACTACAACCAAAGTTTTTGATTATTTTGCGAGTTTTTGGACAACTAGAGCCATCCTTGTTATAGTTTTTGTGGTCTTTTTGAATAGCTTCATCTACGAAAAACATCTTGTGGTAAGATGGCTAAAGCTAGCATCTTTGAATTTTCAAAATTTCAATTATTTAGTTTTCTAAGAGTTTATTTTTAAGGGTTTTATTTCTTTTTTCATTTTATTTATTGTAGATTTCTTTTTGTATTTTTTTTAGCAGTTGTAATGATTTTTAGTCAAGGTGCTTCTAGTATAGTTTCCAAGAGCACCATAAGGACTGACTTTTATCCTCTTTGGAGGTATGTAACAAAGGTTTCCAGAATTGTTGGTGGTGGTTCATGGGAGTGGATATCCAATCTGTGTCGAAAACCTTACAAGGACTCTTAACCAAGAGTTAAGGCACATTTTTTGCATAACAAGGGAAAGGTGTGGAGGTTTTCCCAAAGACAATTGACCTAAGTTGCAGGAAACGTTGCCCAGGGGTCTGTTTCCGGCCGGAAACGAAACGGAAATGAGGAAACTCATACCGTACGTCCCGAAAACTCGTTTCAGGCCATACTAGCCCATTTCACGCCGTGAAAATGTGGCCAGTGGTAACGATAGAGTTTCCGCTTAATACTTTACGTTTTCTTTTATTTTTTTTTTATTTTTTCGCTTCAAATTTTTTATTGGGCGACTAAAATATCTTCTGGATGCTTCTAGATGCCTCTCTCAAGTTATAAAAAAGATGATTTTTTTGAGTGGGGCAACCTAATGTTCAAGCCTATGGCCCTAGTGTTGATATGCAGTTCATGTTAATGGTCCTTTTACTTAAATTTTTAACATTACCATGAAATGACTCAGGATGTTTGAGAGTGGTTTCTCCCTCATTGGATTTCATATGGAGAAAGTAGAATTTTAGATCTCACTCAAAATCCAACAGACTTATTTATTTTTCAGGATTTCAGGATTGGGGGGATTGTAATGTTTCCATTGGATTTTGTCATGTACTAGGGTATGGAACTTGTATTTAATCAAGAGAACCGAGCCCTCTATGCAAGAGAGACTCCCAATAATCAAGAGCACCTAGGGTACTAGGTTATGGAACATGTATTTAATCAAGAGCACTAAGGTTGTTCGACTATGTAGGAGGAGACTCCCAATCAAGCACAAGACAAGAAATTAGAAATTTCTCGTGGCTGATTTTGGATATTGCTATTTTCATTATGTGATAGTTCATGAGTAAATGTGATGTAAATTTAGAGACTTATAGTTTATGCATTGAAAATTGACAATTTAATCATAATGTAATAAATTAGAACGTATCACGTATGCCTTATGATTGCACATATTTCTTAAATGTCCTAATATATATATATATATATATTGTGTTTCCCCGTTTCCAAAATTTGGGGGGCCACGTTTCGTACCCGTTCCGATTTCGGAAACTCGTACTTGTTTCCCCATATCGCGCAACTTAGCAATTGACCCAAAAGAAAGGAGGAAGTATGAGCTTGAACAAGAAGAGGTTGATGGACTCAAAAAAAGACATGATCAACTTGCCAATGCTAATCTTTAGGCTTCAAACATTAAGCCAAGGATTGTGCTTAAAGGAAGAGGAAAGTGTTAGTTTTTGATGGATATGGTAGCATCGAACAGGTGTTCTAGTCTCAGATGATGCTAAGAGGTTATAGAACACGAGATTTCCAAAACCCAGAAAAGGTTTCGTGAGATAAGCTTGGGAAACACCTTAATTAAATTAATTTGCCATAACTAAAATATTTCTAAAGTTTAACTTGGGAAAAGTGGTAAATAAAAGTCAATTAATTAAGGACGTTCAAGATTGCATTAGAGACTTCTTTTGATGAAGTCTAATTGTTCTTAGTTGTTGATGGAGATTAAATCGTGGTCATTAAGACTCCAACGAGAGATTATAAGAGCAGGTCGAAAGGCTTGGAAATAATATTAGTGTGATTAGTTGTGAGCAAAGTTAGATTGACTCACCTAGTTCACAGTATTCAATGAGGGTGCAGTTTGAGCCAAAGGGAAGAGCATCAGAGAGAGGGAGTAGCAGGATTCTAGAGAGATTCCCAGTGATCTTTCAGTGTCAGAGAGACAAGAGAAGGGAGGCCGAATTGTTTGCAGAAGAAATTGATCAGAAACCCTAGTTGAGTAGCTGGAAGAGGTTCGATTCACTTGCCAGAGGACAAAAGAGTGTCCGAAAGGCAAAGAAAATTCATTCTAGCGGAAGAGGGAGGTTAAATGTCCCAGTTGAAATAATTTCCAGGGTTGTCAAAATTACCCAGAGCTAGCAGTGCACATTTTAGGCAGTAGTGCGAGTTCCAGTGTGGGGTGCGAGCAGGCCATAAGAGGCTGAGTTAATTTGTTAAAGAGACCTTGGATCTCCAGATTATTTTGCCAGTGCATTTTCGGAGGTTTTCCAATTGGGCAATCAGATGTAATAATTTTCTCAAATTGTTGCATAATAAAATAAACCCTCATCTGCTACATTAGTTCCCTTCTGGGTTTTTCTAGGGACGTTTAGTCCAAAATAACTGTGTCAAAATTTTGTGTTTGTGTGCATCTATTTCTCAATTCCTATTTTTATTTCCGTAGCGTATTTTAATTGGTGAAGAATTGTAGTGTGGTTTATTCACTATTTGCCGTAATAATAATTACATAAGACAAATAAACTATTGAGTTAGGAGAATAATACTCAATTGCTGCAGTTCAAGGAATTTTCACATGGTGTCAAAGCATTGAAAATCACAGATTAGAAGCTCATAAGCGAAGGAGGGGAGATTGTGCAATTTCAGAGGGAGATATGAAGCAATAGTTTCTAGCTCTGCGCAAGCCAGCCAGGCAGTGCGAATTGCTGGGGCGGGAAAATTAATTTCCAGTTCAAGGTGAAGGAAAAGTTTGATTTGTCCCAAAAGCAATAGTAGCAGGTAGTGTGGTTACCAAGAAGAGGTTCCAGAGAGCAGATCAGTTAATTTATAGAGTAGATCTAGGCATAGATATTTGCAGCAAGGGTTTGTAGTTGCAAATTTGCACAGGGAAGGAAGAGAAAAGCACAAGGAAAATTATACCCAGGACTTCTCTAGTGTATTTGAAGTCTTCATATTTTCTAGTATGACCGAAGAGAGATTCACCATTTAGGAGGCCGCAAATTTGTGTTCTAGATTAGAGGATGAATTCACTTAGATAACTTGCTTCTCTAGCTCGACTTCACAGGGTGTTTGGTATATAGACAGTGGAATGTCAGCTCACATGACAGGAGTTAGAGACTACTTCCCTAGCTACAAGGAGGAGGAGATGGACTTCTAGATTCAAATGGGAAACAAATTAAATGCACTCTAGTCGGGAGAGGTACCATTGAGATTCATAGGGAGTCAAAAGTAAGAATCAACGTTACAAATGTTTTGCGTGTGCCCGGATTAGGTATGAACCTAATTTCAGTGTCAAAACTACAGGACAAATAATATGATGTTTATTTTGTAAGGAAGAAGGTGTTCATCAAACACTAGAACTGGAAGAAGGCAAAGCGGATTGGAGTTCGTAGTAATAAGTTGTATAAGTTACAACTAGACTCTCCAAAGGCACTAGTAAGCAACAACAACAATGGTAGCAGTAGCGGTGGGAGAGACCTGAATGAATTGTTGCATAGGAGAATGGGTCATTTACACTATCGAACACTTAGGATGATCATGGAGATAATGATAGGTGTTCCAGGATTGAGCACGGAACACGATGATGTGTGCTGGGGGTGCGTACTTGGGAAATATGCTAAGGCATCGCTCCCAAGAAGTGACAGTACATTAGATGGTGTGTTGCAACTCATACACTTAGATATTTGCGGCACAATGTCCACTAGATCTCTCAGAGGGTACGAGTATTTCGTCACCTTCATAGATGATTACTCCAGGAAGACTTGGATCTATTTCTTGAAGACCAAGGATGAGGTCTTCAGTCATTTCCAAGAGTTTAAGTCTCGAAGTGGAAAATGCGACATGGAAGAAGATTAAGGTGCTTCGCACGAATAACAAAGTGTGAAAATTTCATCTATTGCAGTAACTGGATATTATTCTCCTAAATGTAAATTTAATTATGCAATTTATTTGCTACAAAAAACAATGAATAAATCACTACTGTAATTTTCACCATAAAAATATTGTGGAAAATAAAATAATGGAAACTGAGAAATTCTAGCACACACAAAAAAATTTAACACAGTTGTTTTCGGACAATTGTCCCTGGAAAAACTCAACATGGGAAAACCAGTGTAGCAGATGAGGGTTTTATTGTTATTCTTCAGCAACAAATCCGAGTACAATAATTTGGATGCTCTACTGGCAATCCAATTTGCGAAAAATACCAACAAAATTATTGTGAGAATTTTCCCTCACCCCACAACTGGTTTTTGTCCCTGGAATTGCCTCCCTAGCCACACACAATCCCTTCTGCATCAACTTCTACGCAAATTTTGCGTAGACCCTGCTGCAACTACCTCCAGAAACCTCTGAAACCCTTAGATCTATCTCCGTCTAGCTCTGGAACTGACTCACTACCTCATTTGACCAAAATCTTGGCCTCCAACAGTTGAATCACTAACTCCTCCAACTAGATCGAACCGACTGCTGCTGTGCCTACGCAATCCTTGTGTAGACCCTATGGGAATGTCACACTCCCTCTCAATGCCTCTTCTGGAACTGGAAGATTTCCTTCAAAAATGCTATTGACCTCGTCTGCCACCTGCTACTCACCCTCTCACTCAA
This sequence comes from Pinus taeda, assembly GCA_000404065.3. Taxonomy (NCBI): domain Eukaryota; kingdom Viridiplantae; phylum Streptophyta; class Pinopsida; order Pinales; family Pinaceae; genus Pinus; species Pinus taeda. The sequence goes on along the minus strand of APFE030121904.1, from coordinate 30,231 downwards.
TCTTCTCTGTTGAATCTTTGATACTGAGAAAATCGAACTGCTTCGGCAACTAAGTATCTGCATTGGTGTTTTTTTCATCTACCCATCGACTTCTTTTTATAATCTTCTGTTGGAGCACCAACGACCAAGATTAGAACTTAATCAAGGGCCCATACTAATTCCCTATCGATTCGTGTGAGTTTCTAGAGAATTCTCACCTTATCTCAATTACAACTGGTTAATTAACCATATTCCCTAAGTTTAGACTTAGGAAATATTTAAAAATCGGCTAATAATCTAATTGAGATACTTCTAGTTGGAATTTCCAGAAATGATTTTTGGGTTTTGGAGATCTCATGTATTCTAGCCTTTCCACCAAATTTCATGCCTAGAACACATCCGATGCTACAAAAACTAACACTCCCTGTTAGCGAGGACTATGTCCTCTCTAGTGTTGCACATCCTGCCACAACATCCTGTCTCTGTATCACCTCTGTTATGTTGCTGATGTATGACTGCTGCTTCCCACCAACTACTATGCAACTCTGATGTTGCATCTGTGTTGTTGCTGTACTGTTGCCAACTTTCCATTTGCACTGCAACTCCCTCTCATCTGTTGCTATTGCAATTGAGAAGTATCCAAAATAATTAGTCCTTGCTACTGAAATAGGTTCTCCACCATACCCATCTGTTCTCTAAAATAGACGAACTTAGCTCTCCCAAGAGCTTTTGTGAGTATATATGCAACCTACTCTTCTGAGGGAACATACTATAGCTGGACCGCACCACGCTGTACACAATCTTTGATGAAATGACATCGAATATCTATATGTTTTGACCTGTCATGAAACACTGGATTCTGAGAGAGCTTGATGCAACTCTGATTATCACAGTAGATATTGGTTGCCTCCATCCTCTGCCTGAACAAGCTTACTAGCAGCTTCTGAAGCCATATAGCTTCGCACATAGCTGTGCTTGCTACCATGTATTCTGCTTCTGCAAAGCTCAGTGCTACTGACTTCTGCTTCCTGCTGCACCACAAAACCATCCCTGATCCAATGCTGAAGCAATACCCGGAGGTACTTTTCCTATCTACTAAACTACTTGCCCAATTTGCATCTGTGAACCCACACAGTCTGACGTCATCACCTCGAGTATATCTCAACCCATACTCAATTGCGCTGCGCACATACCTTAGAATATGCCTCGTTGCTGCCCAATGTACCCTCTTTGACTCTACCATAAACTGATAGAGGGTATTGACTGCGAAGCAAATATCTGGCCGAGTGGTCACCAGATACATGAGAGACCCAATAAGCTGTCTATACAAGGTGGGGTCTACATCCTTATCATTTGATGCATCTATCTTCTTCTAGTTGGTGATCATGGGTGTAGACATGGGTTTACAATCCTACATTTTGAACCTCTTCAGAATATCTGTAGCGTATCTTCCTTGCCCAAGGAAGATCTCCCCATCCTTCTACCACACTTCCAATCCTAGGAAATAGTGCATGAACCCCAAATCCTTCATATCAAACTCTGCTTCCAGGTTCCTCTTACAGTCTTCTATGAGCCTTGATGATCCTGTCAAGAAGAGATAATCCACATACAATATGAGGATGAGTGGCTCACCCTCTACCATCAAATGGTAAAGGATGGGATCTACATCACTCTTGATGAATCCCATCTGTTGCAAGTCGCTGTCAATCCAAGCATACCATGCCTTGGGAGCCTGCTTGAGTCCGTATAATGATTTCTTCAGTCTGCACACATGAGTGCACCTCTCATGAGTTTCGAAGCCCTCTGGCTGTTTTATGTACATCTCTTCCTTTATCACCTCGTTCAAGAATGTTGTCTTGATGTTCATCTGGTGAATCTGCCATCCCATCTGAGCTCCTAGGGATATAATTGACCAGATATAAGTGTATCTGGATACTGGGGTGAAGGTCTCATAATCTATCCCTTCTTTCAGTGCATACCCCTTTGCCACGAACTTAGCCTTGTACTTTTCCACATTGCCATCAGCAACATACTTGATCTTGTAGATCCATCTAGAACCTACAACTGACCTATCTTCAGGCCTTGGCACCACCTCCCAAACATCATTCGTCATGATAGAGCTATACTCTTCTACCATGGCATCTACCCACACCTAATGTTGTGCGGCTCCAGAAAGCTAGAAGGTTCTGCAACCTGAGCTACCAATTCTTGGTACCTGTCAGGTTCTCTGCACTGTCTCTTGTTCGTCCTAGGAGTTCTAATAAACTCCTTTGCATCTCTCATGGTCTGACGAATCTTTCTGCTGGCTTGACCACTAGTGGTGGGAGGTTCAACCAACTCCTCCTCATCCTGCCTCTGCTCCTCTGTCTGCTATGAACTCCTCGAATATCCTGCACCTAAGGAAATATTGGTACTAGTCACTGTACTCGATCCCTGTGACTGTCCTACTGCCGGTCCCATTGGCTGCCCCTGTTGCTGGACCAAAGGAGCTTCTGCTCACTGATTTTGATTACCTGCAGGCATCTAACGAGATCTCCTAAAAGCTCGGTCCTTCATGAACTGTTGATTTTGGGTAGGCATGGGATGTGTTCTAGCTCCAAAATTTTATGGAGGGGCTAGAATACATGAGATCTCCAAGACCCAGAATAGTTTGGAGAAATTCCACCCGGATGAGGAGTTATTAAAATAATTAATATTTTTAATGGGTTCCTAAGTCTAAACTTTGGAAAATAAAAATGTTAATGGATATTAATAAAGATAAGGGTGAGAAGCTTCTAAGAGACAAGGATCAAGTCTGTTTTAATTTTAGCCATTGATTAGATACTTAATTTCGGTCGTGATTCATCAACAGGAAAAGTATAAGAGAAGACTTGAGGATCATTTGGAGACACACTGACAGATACTCAATATCCCAAGGAAAATCGATTTTCAAAGAGAAGGAGATCGATTTTAGAGGGAGAGTTGCAAGGTGGAGGAAGAGGAGGGCATCAACAACAGTTAGTGATTGAGGAGGAGGTGACGTAGGGCTATCGAGAGACAGTGCAGAAGGAAGACACAGTCCTTACACAGGATGACGCAGAGGGAATCAGAGTGATGTAGAAGTACGAGAAGGGTCTCCAGGGTGTTCGGAAGTTTCTAGGAGAGGGATGAACTTTGCCTCAGGTGTTTTCTCTCAGTAGGGTCTCAGTTTCTATGTCAAATCATTCCTTGTAAAACAATTGTTGTTGAAGATTAACAAAACCCTCATTTGCTACACCGGTTTTCCCACATTGGGTTTTTCCGAGGACAATTGTCCAAAAACAGCTGTGTTGATGTGATTGGTTCTTGTGCTTGTATATCACTGTTATTTTCTCTATGTCATTATGTGATAATTGCAGTGGAATGTATTTTAATATCTACTGAAGGGATTTCGTAAATAACTTATTGTGAGAAATAAGTAGGTGATATAAATCAGTTGTTGTAGTAGAATTTTGTATTTGGAAATTTTCAAATGGTATCATAGCAAAGATCAGGCAACAAGAGAGAAGAATCTTCTATGAGTCAGGAGCGTGATGCTGAGGCATCAACTCAGAGGGACTCACGCAGATCTCCAGAGAAAGAAAGCACGAAGAACATGGATCATGATTATTCTATGTTAGCTTCCAGACTGGAAGAAGAAGAAGTCGCTTACCTAGCAAGTTTTGCCTCCTCTGAGGTTTGGTATATAGATAGTGGAGCTTCCTAGCATATGACAGGAATAAGAGAATGTTTTTCGAATTATCAGGAAGAAAGGATGAATTTTCAGATCACTATGGGAAATAAGGCAAAATGTACCCCCACAGGAAGAGGTACTGTAGTCTTTCAAACAGAAGTAGGAGATCGCCTTCGAGCAACCAATGTCCAGCGTGTGCCAGGATTGGGGATGAACTTATTCTCCGTATCTTAGCTTCAAAACAAGGGCTATGGTGTTTTTTTCATTAAGGAGAAAGTATATGTCAAACACCCGAGTTGGAAAAATAAGACCCAAATTGGAATCAGAAGTAACAGGCTGTATAGATTACAGCTAGAATCTCTAATGGCACTTATAGGCAACAGTGGGGATAAAGATTTGAATGAACTATGGCATAGGAGGATGGGACACTTACACCATGGGGCTTTGAGAATTCTCGGGAAAACAGTATAAGGAGTTCTGAAATTAAGTGCTGAACGAGATGATGTATGTAGAGGGTGCACTCTGGGCAAGCATGCCAAAGTAGATTTTTCCAGAAGTAACAATGGGGCTCAGAGATATCTGTGGACCTATGTCCACAAAAGCTCTTAGTGGTGCCGAATACTTCGTCACCTTCATCGATGATCATTCCAGGAAGACTTGGATCTACTTTTTGAAAACCAAGGATGAAGTTTTTGGTCGATTCAAAGAGTTCAAGGCTCTAGTAGAGAATCTAACAGGAAAGAAGATAAAAGTGTTGTGGTCAGACAAAGGTGGAGAGTACATTGACAAGGACTTCACCGATTTGCGCTATGGAAGACATCAGAAGAGAGTTGGCAACTCCCTACAATCCAAAGCAGAATGGAGTAGCAAAAAGGAAAAACAAGACTATTGTGGAAGCAGCTAGGGCGATGCTGTATGATTAGGATATGCCCAAATTCTTGTGGGAAAAAGCATGCAACACGACAGTTTATGTCCAAAACAAGACTCCACACAGGGCACTTGGAAAGATCACTTCGGAAAGTGTCTTCACCGCGAAGACACCTGAAGTCAGTCATTTCAGGATATTTGAGAGTTTGGCGTATTGCTGTATACCCGAAGAAAAGAGAAAGAAATTAGATCAAACTGCCGAGAAAGGATATCTTGTGGGATATAGCAAGAATGCTAAGGCATATAGAGTCTATCTTCCAGGGAGTAGGAAGGTAGTAGTTCGATGGGATGTAAAAGTTCATGGAGGACAGAGCTTTCAAGAAATCCCGAGAGATGACTTCCGAGGAGCAGTCAAAAGACGATTCGTTGGTCCAACCACTTTGACCAGCAGAAACTAGTACCAACAATTCTCCTAAAGGCAAAGCTTCAAAACAGGAGGAATCTCAGGAAGAGGAAGAATTGATAGATGTACCTACTACCAGTGGAAGAACGAGCCGGGAACTCCGACAGATTCCACTGGATGCAGAGGACTTCATTGGTGCACCCAGGAATGATAAAAAGGAGCGAAGACAACTAGATAGATACCAAGCCTTAGTAGCTTAGGTTGGGGAACCCTCTAGTTTTTAAGGGGTTGTTCATCATCAAGTATGGGTAGATGCTATGGTGGAGGAATACAATTCTATTATGGTCAATGATGTCTGGGAAGTGGTACCTAGGCCTCAGGACAGGTCAGTGATAGGTTCGAGATGGATCTACAAAGTCAAATATGCTGCATATGCCAGTGTGGAGAAATACAAAGGCGGGTTTGTGGCTAAGGGGTATGCTCAGAAGGAAGGGATAGGCTACGAATAAACCTTCACCCCAGTAGCCAGGTATACTTCTATTAGAACCGTGATATCCCTTGCAACACAAATGGGGTGGGAGATTCACCAGATGGATGTCAAGACGTCGTTCTTGAACGGGGTGATAGAAGAAGTATACATTGAACAACTAGAGGGTTTTAAGACACATGAGAAGGAATCTCATGTATGTAGGTTGAAGAAAGTCTTGTATGGGCTTAAACAGGTACCTAGAGCATGGTACGGTCGAATTGATGGCTACTTGCAGAAGATGGGGTTTGTCTAGAGTGACGCAGATCCTAATCTCTACTATCTTGTCGTAGGGAATGAGCCTCTAATCCTTGTGTTATATGTGGATGATATTTTCTTGCCAGGATCATCCAGGTTCATCAAAGACTGCAAGGAGAACCTAGCCACAAAATTCGACATGAAGGATTTGGGACAAATGCATTATTTCCTAGGGTTGGAAGTTTGGCAGCCGAAGGGTGAGATCTTCCTTGGACAAGGGAGATATGCTACAGAGATCTTGAAAAGATTCAGGATGTAGGACTGTAGACCTATGGCTACTCCAATGATCACCAACTGGAAGAAGATTGATGCATCAGAAGATAAAGACATTGATCCCACCTTGTATAGGCAGCTTATAGGGTCCCTGATGTATCTGGTCAATACCAGGCTAGACATTTGTTATGCTGTCAACACCCTCAGTCAATTCATGGTGGAAACCAGGAGGGTGCACTGGGCAATAGGCAAACATGTTCTCAGGTATATACAAGGAACAATCGAGCATGGACTATTGTACACCCAAGGCAATGATATTAGGCTGAGTGGGTTCACTGATGCAGATTGGGCTAGAAGTTCAGTAGATCGGAAAAGTACAATTGGGTATTGTTTCAACATTGGATTAGGAATGACCTCCTGGTGTAGTAGAAAACAAAAATCCGTGGCTCTGAGCTTTGCTGAACCAGAATATATGGCAGCTAGCACAACTTCGTGCGAAGCCATATGGCTTAGGAAATTGCTTGTGAATCTATTCAGGAGAAGGATGGAAGCGACCAGGATTTTGTGTGATGATCAGAGCTGCATCAAGCTCTCTGAGAATCTAGTATTTCATGATTAGTCGAAATACATTGATATCAAGTGTCACTTTGTCAGAGACTGTGTCCAACGAGGGGTAGTACAGTTGAGGTACACTCCAACAGGAGAACAAGTGGCAAAGATCCTCACCAAGGCTCTAGGAAGAACAAAGTTTGTTTATTTCAGGGAGAAGATGGGGATTGTGAAGAATCCATTTCAGTAGCAGAAGCAGATAGTATCGGGAGTTGCAGTGGAATAGTTAGCAATGGAAGTGCTATGGGCAACATGATGCAATATATTCAAAGGGAGCTGCAGTACAGATGTAGCAGTGACAGTTACAGTAATGCGCAACAATATAGGTTGCAGCAACGCAGTAAATGAGGGGCAGAGGAACGATGTCATGGATTAGTGTGGTGCTTCTATTGGGAAGCACTGCTAGAGCACATTTCTCGCTAAGAGGGAGTATTGATTTTGGGTAGCATCAGATGTGCTCTAGCTCCAAAATTTTGAGGGGTTAGAATACATGAGATCTCCAAGACCCATAAACCGTTTGGAGAAATTCCACCCGGATGAGGAGTTATTAAAATAGTTAATATTTTTAATGGGTTCCTAAGTCTAAACTCAGGAAACAAAAATATTAATGGGTATTAATAAAGATAAGGGTGAGAAGTTTCTAAGAGACGAGGATCAAGTTTGTTTTAATCTTAGCCGTTGATTAGAGACTTAATCTCGGCTATTGATTCATTAACAAGAAAAGTATAAGAGAAGATTTGAGGATCATTTGGAGACACACCAGTAGATACTCAATATACCAAGGAAAATCGATTCTCAAAGAGAAGGAGATCAATTTCAAAGGGAGAGTTGCAGGGTGGAGGAAGAGGAGGGCATCAACAGTAGTCAGTGACTAAGGAGGAGGTTACACAGGGCTATCGAGAGACAACGCAGAGGGAAGGCACAATCTTCACGTAGGCTAACGTAGAGGGAATCAAAGTGACGCAGAGTGACGCAAAGGTGACGTAGAAGTAGGAGAAGGGTCTCCAGGATGTTCGAAAGTTCCCAAGAGAGGGATGAACTTTTTCTCAAGTGTTTTCTCTCAGTAGTGTCTCAGTTTCTATGTAAAATCATTCCTTGTAAATCGATTGTTGCTAAAGATTAATAAAACCCTCATCCGCTGCATTAGTTTTCCCAATTGGGTTTTTCCGGGGACAATTGTCCAAAAACAATTGTGTTGATGTGATTGTTTCTTGTGCTTATATATCACTGTTATTTTCTCTATGTAATTATGTGATAACTATAGTAGAATTTATTTTAATATTTATTGAAGGGATTTCGTAAATAACTTATTGTGAGAAATAAGTAGGTGAAATAAATCAGTTGCTACAGTAGAATTTCGTATTTGGAAATTTTCACATGAACTTCACGTTTCATCTCACCACAATCTTCCTACTGTTAGAAATGCAGATCCTGTATGCCTTTGAGGTTTCACTATACCCAACGAGAAACCCCTTCTCTGCAGTCTGATCCAATTTGGTATGCTTTTCATCTGGCACGTGGCAATAAGCAACGCTGCCAAAGATCCTGAAGTGACTAATTTCTGGTTTCTTCCTTGTGAAGACTCCTTATGGCTTTTTCTTCCCCAATGCTCTATGAGGAGTCCTGTTCTAAATATACACTGTCATGTTACATGCCTCTGCTCATAAAAACCTGGGCAAATCTTGGTTATACAACATAGCTTTTGCAGCCTCAACTATGGTTTTGTTTTTCTGCTCTACTACCCCATTCTGCTATGGATTATATGGAGTTGTCCATTCTCTTTTGATGCCTTCCTTCGCGCAAAAATATGAAGTCTTTATCAATATATTCTCCGCCATTATCTTAGTGAAGCACCTTGATCTTCTTTGTTGTTGCATTCTCCACAAGCACCTTAAACTCTCTGAAACGCTTTAAGACCTCATATTTGGTCTTCAAGAATCCAGGTTTTCTTGGAATGGTCATTAATAAAGGTGACGAAGTATTCAGCACCACTGAGAGCTCTAGTGGACATCGGGCCACAAATATCTGAATGTATAAGTCCTAACACGCCATCTTCTTTGTTGTCACTTCTTGGGAATGATGCCTTAGCATACTTCCCAAGTACGCATCCTTTGCACACATCATCGTTTTCCGTGCTCAGTCCTGGAACCCCTATACTGTTTCCCTGAGCATCTTGACTGCTCCATGGTGTAGATGTCCCATTCTTCTATGCCATAACTCATTCAGTTCCTATTAGTGCCATTGGAGAGTCAAGCTACAACCTGTACAATCTGTTCCTTCGAACTCCAATCTGTCTTACCTCTTCTAGCTTGAGTGTTTGACAAACACTTTCTTCCATACGAAGTGGATATCATATCCCTTATTCTGTAATTGGAATAATGAAATCAGGTTCATACCAAATCCTGACACATGCAACACATCTGTAGCGTTGGTGCTTGGTCCTGACTCCCTTTGAAAATTGATGGTACCTCTCCCTATTGGAGTACACTTTGTTCTATTTCCCATCGTAATGTGGGAGTCCATTTGCTCCTTGTAGCTAGAGAAATATTCTCTAACCCCTGTCAGATGAGCTGATGCTCCACTGTCTATATACCAGACACCCTGTGAAGTTGAACCTGACAAGCAAGCAAATTCGTCCTCCAACCTGGAAGACAAATAAGAAGCCTCTTGAATGTCAATTCTATCCATGGTTATACTGAAGAATTTAAAGTGTGCTATTCCTCTTTCCACCCGACGCCAATTATACAATTCCAAACTGCTGCAAAACCTTTGCGTCCAGCCAGAAATCTAAGCTGTTGTTGCTCCCTCTGATTGTCGGAATGTCTGTCCTGGGAAAATAATTTTTTTTTGCCGATCTTGCAATGAAAAATCGAACTCCTTCCCCAACAATTTGAACTGCTTGTCCTGGGCTCTGTGCAGTCTCTCTGGGAATTTCGATCTGCTCCTCCCTTCAAACAACGAAATTCCTTTCTCCGCTATTGAGCTTCCCAATTGATCACTTACGCTCTGTTACCATATGAAAATTTCATCTATTGCAGTAATTGGAAATTATTCTCCTCATTGTAAATTTAATTATGTAGTTTATTTGCTATGGCAAACAATGAATAAAATAAAATACTAGAAACTGAGAAATTCTAGCGCACACAAAAATTTAACACAATTGTTTTTGGAAAGTTGTCCCCGGAAAAACCCAACTTGGGAAAATCGGTGCAACAGATGAGGGTTTTATTATTATTCTTTAGCAACAAATCTAAGTCCAATAATTTGGATGCTCTACTTGTAATCCAATCTGGGAAAAACACTGGCAAAATTATTGTGAGAATTTTCCCTCACCCCACAGCTGTTTTTTGTCCCCCGAATTGCCTCCCCAACCGCACACAATCCCTTCTGTGTCAACTTTTGTGCAGATCCTGTTGCAACTACCTCAGGAAACCTCTGAAACCCTCAGCTCTATCTCTGTCTGGCTTTGGAACTGACTCACTGCCTCATTTGACCAAAATCTTGGCCTCCAGCTGCTGAACGACTAGATCTTCCAACTAGATCGAATTGACTACTGTTGTGCCTGCGCAAACTCTCTGGGAATTTCGCACTCCCTCTCACTGCCTCTTTTGGAACTGGAATTATTCTTCCAAAAATGGTGCTGACCTCCTCTGCCACATGCTACTCACCCTTTGACTCAATCTTCTCTACTGAATCTCTGCTACTGAGAAAATTGAACTGCCTGGGCAATTGGGTATTTGCACTAGTGTTTTTTCTCATCTACCCATCGACTTCTTATAATCTTTTGTTTGAGCACCAACGACCAAGATTAGAACTTAATCAAGGGCCCAAATTAATTCCCTGTCAATTCGTGTGAGTTTCTAGAGAATTCTCACCTTATCTCAATCAATATTGATTAATTAACCATATTCCCTATGTTTAGACTTAGGAAATATTTAAAAGTCGACTAATAATCTAATTGAGATACTTCTAGGTGGAATTTCCAGAAATGATTTCTGGGTTTTGGAGATCTCATGTATTCTAGCTTGTCCACCAAATTTCGTGGCTAGAACGTGTCTAATGTTACAGAGACTAACACAAAGGAGAATACACAAATAATGACTTCACGGGTTTTTGTGCGAAGGAGGGCAGCAAGAGGGAGTGGACAACTCCATACAATCCACAACAAAATGGAATAGCGGAGCGAAAAAAACAAGTCTATTGTGGGGGCAACAAAAGCTATGCTATATGAACAGGACATGCCCCAGTTTCTATGGACAAAGGCATGTAACACAATGGTGCATATAAAAAATAGGGTTCCTCACAGGGTGTTGGGGAAGATAACACCAGAGGAGTTTTTCTCAAGAAAGAAGTTGAAGGTTAGTCATTCAAAATCTTTGGTAGGATAACTTACTGTGATGCACTGGATGAGAAACGCACTAAGTTAGATCAGACTGCAGAGAAGGGGTTCTTCGTGGGGTATAGTGAAACCTCAAAGGCATATAAGATCTACATTACTAGCAGTGGAAGATTATTGTGAGACAGGACGTGAAGTTCATGGAGGCTAAAGCCTTTAGGAGATCTCGTGAGATGCCAGCAGGTGATCAAAGTGATCCAACAAAAGCTCCATTGGTCCAGTAGTAGGAGCAACTACAAGGGTAGCTACAAGGACTGTCACAAGGATCTAGCACAGTTACTAGTATGAGCATGACCTCAGTTGCAAGGGATCTAGCGAGTTCGCAGCAAAGGCAGGATGAGTAGCTATTCGAACCACCCACTAATAGAGAAGTTTGTTACGCACTGAGGGATGTAGAGGAGTTTATGGGAGCTCCCACGATGGGCAAGAGAGAACGCAAACAACCAGACAAGTACCAAGGATTAGTGGCATAGGTGGTTGAACCTTCCAGCTATCAGGAGGCTACATAACGTCAGGTGTGGAAAGATTCCATGGTGGAGTATAACTCCATCATGACAAACGATGTTTGGGAGGTAGTGCCCAGACCTATGGATAGGTCATTTGTGGGCTCTCGGTGGATTTATAAGATCAAGTATTCTACGGATGGCAGTGTGGAGAAGTACAAGGCTATGTTTGTGGCAAAGGGGTATGCGTAGAAGGACATAGATTATGAGGAGACCTTCACCCCAATTTCCAGATATACTTCCATCTCGTTAATAATATCTCTATCAACGCAGACGAGATGGAAAATTCACCAGATGGACGTGAAGACAACTTTCTTGAATGGGGTGAGAGGGGAGGAGGTATACATCGAACAACTCAAGGGCTTTGAGACACATGAGAGGGGAGGAGGTATATATTGAACAACTAGAGGGCTTTGAGACACATGAGAGGGGCACATGTGTGCAGACTGAAGAGAGCACTATACGGGCTCAAACAGGCTCCTAGGGCATGGTATGGTTGGATTGACAACTACTTGCAACAAATGGGATTCGTCAAGAGTGATGCCGATCCCAACCTTCACTATTTGATGGTAGAGGGTGAGCCACTCATCCTGGTTTTGTATGTGGATGACTTCTTCCTGACAGGGTGATCATGGCTTGTTGCCACACAATCTAGTAGGATTCCTAGGGACAACTACTATACCAAATGACAACAATGGGACAAAGACCCACTGTCACCTCAGTCAATGTCCCCTGCTCTTTACAGACTTTCTTTGAGGGGGGAGTCTCAGTATGAAGGAAATCACTAGAATAATAGGATCAATGGCTAGGTATTGTGTGATTTCCAAAGCTCATTCAAAGGAGAGACTTAGATAATGGCTTGGTTGCTTCAAAAGCAAGATAAAGGCTCTCCAAGAAAGGCTTATGAGGAAGCCTAGACCTAGGAGTAAGGGATATTCAATACAAGGGATACACCAATGTTACTTGGGAGCGGGAGCGGAAGCGGGGAGCGGGAGCGGGAGCGACCATTTTCAGAAGCTCCCGGTTTGGG